>VZTM01039581.1:341-25045 GCA_013400555.1 Jacana jacana | reverse complement strand
AAAAAAAAAAAAAAAAAGTTACACCCTTTACAGAAATGTTTTACATGAATATTAGACATGGCTTGGCATTCATATATCAGACTATCCATTCTTCCATATCAATGCATGGGTGCAAATGTTCATCTAGAACTCTTTCTCTTATTTTGTGGAAAAAGAGGGTAGGGGTTTTCCATTGATTTCAAACATCTAACACATTTCTTAGCTGAATTATTATATAGTTACAGGACTAGTGCAGCAGAACTCCATTCAGTAAATGTTATGACTCAGGAGAGAAAAAAAAATTGAAAGAATTATCCAGAAAGCAAAATAATGTATGTCAGTGTTGGAATCCCTCTGAAGCTTGTGTGTGGGGCAGTATTTCTCTGTGTAAGCACCTCCTTCTCAGTTTCGCATCTAAATTTTCACATTAAGCTATAAACTTCTCATAGAGAGAGGTAAGACTTTAATAATGCTTAAGTAAGATTTTAATAAGAAAGTGCATTTGAAATTACTAGCAGGTACAGTTTTGTACATCAAATGATGCTGTTGGGATAAAGCAGTCTGAGACCCAAGACCGTGACGGTGCTGTAGAATATGTATATTTATAGGATTCTTTACTAACATTTCTACATTCCTAATATAGTGAGTTTTGTAGAAACAGAGCTATAGCATGTTATTAAAGACAACGTCATTCTGTAACGTTCAGTGATGAGATACTTCACACTTCTCTTTGACATGTCTGCTATTGGTACGTAGATAGTTACAAAGTTCAGCCAAAGCTGATAAAATGAATCCATGTCTTGAGTAAGGTTCAGAGGTAGAATTACTGGGAAGGTGAAAAACTGGTTCCACTTCTATTTATGGGAACATGGGATTAGTTCTCATACTGTTGTAAACAATATTAGTACTGAAGTTTCTGGTTCTACATGCATGTGTAAATAATGTGAAGAGAGAATTAGGTCTGTTGTTAATTCCAGTATAATGAAGGCACTGCTAGCATTTTTAACACCATAATTACTGAGGGACTTGAAATTTCTGATAGTCAGAACTTGTGTTGTTTCTTCAGAAGGAAAAACTTTGGTTATCTCCATTTCTCGATGAGACTTGCCCTGTTTTGTTATGTGAGAACTTAAAGCATTAATAGGATTATCGTGTTGGAGTTAGTTGTACAGCCTTTGTAAATGAGAAAAGTTACAGGATTTAACTTTCAGACCTTTCTTATGACTTTCTCATCTCCTTGAATAAGACATAGCTTTGGCCTGCTATTGGTTTTTGTGCTTAATGTGTATTTTCTGATAGGGAACAGTGAACTGACCTTGTGCCATTTTAACATACACATACACACAAAAGGTGTGACAGTGTAGAGAGGTTTCCATGGAGACCCCTATGGAGAAGGGTCCTGAATCTTATTCTTGTTGTGGTGTTGGTGTTTAAGTATTTCTGCTGTTCTTACTAACATAGTTTCTGGCATCTTGGTGTGGTTTTTCTACAGAAGAGGAACTGCTATATAATTACATGATTGTGTTCTTTTTTCCTCTCTATCAATTAACTTCCAATATCTTTTTTATACTTTGGATCTTTTATTTTTTTAATATACTAGTTCCTTCTATTTTATGGCCCAAAAATAGAATTTGGAATCTTTAGTGTTCCTCTCCTCAGAATAATATCCTCCTCCCCTTCCCTGATCTAGGGAAGCACCGTCAAAACTGAAAGTGAAGGTCAGGATATTTTTTCATCTCTCTCAAGTCCTGAGTGAGTACCTTAAACAGATGGACCACCTTTCCTCCTCTCATTTTTTTTTTTTTTTTTTTTACTTTAGAAGTACTGGAATTGAGAATTAGTGTCAATAATAGTATCAATAATACAATTTTTCAAATTTTACTCTCTTTATAGCACTATTATGTTCATTTTATTTTGGTATGCTATGCCCTGGGCTACAGTCTTCTCAGTTAACAAAATAAAATTACTCATCTTTCTTTTCTTTTTACATCGTATTTTAGTGTTCGTATCACTGTGCAGATTGCTCACAGCCTGTGGCTTCTGCTATATTGTTGTATTCTAATTCAGCAAAAAAAAGTTGGATGTGAGTTTTTAGTGGCAACGTATAATACTTATTTCTCTGTTTATATCCAGTATTATTACATTTTTCCCCACATAGAGTCTGAAAGCTCATATTGAGTATATATGACACATTTCTAAACTCACTGAAAGCACTAAAGCATTCATAACTGAAGCTCTACTTGCTGCTGAAAAACCCTAGGAATAATTTATTCAAAAAATAGTCATTTTCTTTCTTCCACATGCACATGCATGAATTAACACTTAATTTGTACTTGAATTAACACTTAATACATACTTCTAGTATTATTTAGATTGTAAGGTTACAAGCTCTTCTTGGATTTGAGAGCAATTCTAAGAAACTGGCTAAAGTGTTCTCTTTTTTTTTTGTTGTTAAAAAAATAAAAGCAAACAGTGCTAAAATAGAATTGCATATATGAGACAGTAAGAAAATCTCTAAACATAGTTAAAGTCCTACAAAGATTACATCAGCTAGAGTTCTTTCATGTGTGTTAAAGAAAGTAAGGAGTCTGAGAGATTTGTTGGAATTCCGCTTTTTGCTGGGCACTGGTTTGGAGGAGGGGGATGTTGAAGCTCTGGCTAACATCACATTCTTTCCTACATTCCTGATGTGGATTTACATTTTAGAACTCAACTGTGGATTGATCCCATCCCTAAAAATAAGGCAAGGTATTGTGCTGCTCCTTGAGCTGACCAGGCACTACTCAGTCGAATCCTTGCCTAGCAGATTACTTTGATAGCTTTGGAGCTGTTTGGTACTAACTTTTGAAGTGTTTATGTTGATCTGGTCATTGCAGTGTCTTTCTTTTGAACGCATTCGTTTACTTTGATTAGAACTAGTGTGTAAAACAGTCAAGGAAGAAAACCTCTGAATATTAGATATTCCTCGGGAAACACATGAATTGCTAAGGAACAATGCAAGAACAAAAAGTCCAGCAAGTGCATGAGATCAAAAAAATGTTAAAGGCCACTAAAGAAACCTTGTCTCAGAAGAGGTTGTTACTTGCAGGAGCAAAGCTAAGGTAAAAGTATTTACTGGAAATACTATGGCAGGTAAGCCTGCCTCAGTTGCCATCAGGTGATTGCAAGTCTTTAGGGGAAATATTCAGCTGGATTACTATATACATTCCTGGGACTTATTAGTTCTTAATTAATGGTTCTGTGATTTGTGAAGTCTTCAAAGGGATAAATCCTTTAAATTCTTTTGAGAAGGGAAAAAAAAATCCCTGAGTGTGACACTTCAAATGATCAAATAGGGTACAGCTGAACCTGATCACTCAAAAGTGCAATGATAAAGTGAGGGACCTGTGAGGGAACTTAAGATCAGGGGTTTCTGTCTCTTTCCCAGATCAATGTCAGGGAGAGATCTGGAGATGGATTGCTCTTCTGCACATGTACTCTTCCCTGGTAGGCAAGATGTATGTGTGGACCAGTTGAAAGCCTTGGTATGATCCAGACTAAACAGTGGTGGGTGCAGGACTGTGACGTTTGCTGTGAGATGTGCCAACAGCTTAGTTTGCAGAGAGCCAGGAGAGGTAGCTGTGGTGATGGAGCAGCAACTAAGCCTGCAGCCATGGGGTCCTGCCCTCTCCCTCACCTGTCTGTGGGCGTACTGATGTGGGAAAATGAAGGATCATCATGACCTCACTGAGGCAATTTCATTTTCAGCCTGTAACCTGCAATTTTATGGGTAGTCTAGGAAAGACAGTCTGACCTATGATAAGTTTAAGATTGTATTAAAACTCTCCTGTTCTGCAGATCATTTTAGTCTCAAATCAGTCCCACCTAAAAAGTGGTTTAAGCAACTGAGGTTTAATATATGTGAAACTAGGACAAATCCTGCAGATTTTCAGTAAAGTATTTTCATCCTTCTCATAAGCACNTTTTTTTTTTTTTTTTCCTGTCCTACAAACAGATTTTGCTCTGCTGAATATTTTCAGTAGTTCCTAATGTTAATTCCTGTTACTGTTTGTGGACATAGGGTATTAATGTTTCCTTGTTTAAAACACAGAATTACTTTGAGACATAAGCAACGGGGCCGAGAGGGACGGCATCTCACACCTTCACAAGAGAAAATCCGGTGTGGTTTGCATGCTGGGCATGTTTGCTGTGCTGCCTTCTGCACTGGGATGATACAAAGCATAATGGAAGCATTTATAAAACTTTTTATTGATGAAGGACTGGACAGTAGCATATGGGAGCATCAACAATTGCTAACAGATCATGAAATAAAGAAATTCCAGTATTCTAGTGTTATAAAAAGAAGGGGGAAAAAAAGCAATTCAGAACTTAGTCATATTGGTTCAGCTGTTATAACCAAAGACTGATAAGATAATAGAGGTCTTTGTGGCTGTTTTCTACTGAAATACTTTATCTTTATGATGCACTTGGGGCCCTTTAGAGTAGAAAGCTTTTTAAACTGCTGTTGGAGTTAGAACTCAAATTAGATGCTATTGCAATGGCAAGGGGGCTCCTTAGTCAGGCAGTGCTCACAAAGTGACTTTTATCTCCGAAGCCCTTCCATTAGATTGTTACTTTCTTCTGTTTTCCCTGTTTATTTTTGTTGACTTTTGCTGCCCTATTTTGTGGCATTTAAAAGGTGACCCAATCAAAAAAGGGTAAATGCTAAATGCTGGACAGAGCCTGTGAAGTAGAGACATCACAGCCCATCTGATGTGTGCTGCAGAATGCCGTGTTAGACAGAATGGTTTAACCAGGTTATCTCTGGGCAGCTCAGATCAAATACACTTTCTTTTATGTCTAGCATTGTGGTTTTGTTTTCTTTCAAACAATGTCCATTTAAAAAAAAAAACCAACAAAACAATCCAAAGTAATAGAGGAATTGATTTATAAAGGGCTTTTTCTTTCTTTTTTTTTTTTTTTAAATGCTGAAATTGCTTATCTTGTTTCAAAATAATTTTTGATTGTTGGTTGAATTGCTTTGGAACTGCAGTTTTGCAATTTAAAACCCTTCTTAGTTTCTGGCAAAGTCCACACTTTTCTTGCATTACTGTGTCTTGATTTCATGAAAGTCACACTATGTGTTTATTCTAAGTACATAACAGGAGTAATCATTTGTGATTTATTAATTTGTATTTCCTTTAAGTGTGTGGGGTGAAAGTTAGTTTAGATGCAGTGCATAAACAAGCATGATATTTGTCATGCTTTAAACTAATCACAGAATTCAAGAGAACCAATAATACTTTGCAGCTGCATAGAGATTCCATGCAAAGATCTCAAAGCACTTCAGAAGCATTAACTAACCAGGCATAAAACCCTCTGATTGGTGGTGTTTTACTTTGTGTACATATTGGGAAACTAAGGCAAGCACATTCAAGAACCCACAATAATTTAACGTTGCAGCTAAGAATCGTACTTCAGCAAGCTTTGGAACATGCCTATAAATTTTTGTCTTATTTATGACTCCAGTATTTTGTCTTTTATTCACTTGATACAATATGTGGTTTTATCTTGTTTTCTTTTGTGGAGTGTCAAAGAGATTAGTCTAAGTTATACTTTGTAAGTCTAGAAGTCCATTTTTTTTTCCTAAATATTTTTTTCCTGTGCCAGCAGCTATTACTCTGCCTCTATCTCGTTAACAACTTGCCACGAGGCCAATTCCAAATTTAACATTGAAAAGCCTCCTGTGTTTGATGACAGGCAGCTATACCTGTATAAAGACCGAATATTAGTAAGAAGTATTAGAACTGTGGTAAAATGGTAAACCAGGGGTTGATATAGGAACTAGAGATGTATTATATATCTGTAATTATAAGATACTATCTTTTAAATCTTTTTTTTTGCGATGCTTAAAGAAATCAAGGTAGATAAAATGCATGATGATGTTTATGATTTTTATTAAATGCATTGTAAGATACATGATCTTTCTACTACTTTGTGTACTAGAAATCATGTAGTAAAGTGATCAGTTTTAAAAGGTAAGGGTTTGCCGCAAGCAGAATTCTTTCTAAATGTAGTTTTAGACCACAAGTTGAACTCTTCTCTCTTTTTCAGCAGATTTATAGCTTTTTATTCTCTCATTCCAGATAAGATTGACCTGTGACCAGAATTTCTCAAAAGTTGTCTTTGATGCCTTAGTTCTGTTCAATCTGACCATTTTATTTCAAAACAGTAAGAACACAAGGAAAAATTAAAATATTGCTACAACCAAATAATTTTTCAGTTTATGATTATAATCGCAAACGCAAGACTATAAAACCAAAGGACTATAAAATATATAACAATTTTTTCTGAACTTTTGATGAGACTGTTATACTTTAATTTAAAAAATAAGTCCTTAAACACTATTGACTTCCCACCAACACTCAACATTTTAAGTACTGCTGGTAAAGGGAGTCAATGGATCAAATTCAGTATATCTGAAGTTCCTGAAATAAAAGCCCCTAAGAAAAATGTGTCAATTTTAAAGGTCTTTCCTAACTGAAGACCATTTTGTGATAGAGCCAAAGGTTAATAAAATCAGTAGTGAATGTAGCAATTTTACAGATAAGCTATTCACAACAAGTGTAGTTACTTGAATAAAAAGCTAATTCAGTTCTAAAATGCCACATGCAGTAGCAGTGAATAGCTGCTTTTAGGTGCTTTCTAGAGGAGGATAAAATACAGAATCACAGCACTCTTCTTTTCCAGCATCCCTGGCTGCCTGTAAATTGCTGTGAATGGGACTGTAGGCTGACAAGCTCTATTAAGACAAACTGCCTTTCTCATCGGAGAGATAAAATAAATCAGGTGTTTAGTCAAATTAAAATACTTCAGATGGAGCAGGCCCTGGGGAGCACTGATCCACCTGACAAATCTGAGAGAAACTCAAGACAGATGTGTTTTGGGGATAAGGAAGACCCCATGGAAAAAAAATGCACTGCTGTCTTTGGAGTAAGAGAATAGGATTAGAACAGAGTGAGCTATGATATATAATATTTTATGGAAGCTGGCATATTTACTGTATATTTTTTACTAAGCTTTTTGTTTTATCTGTTTTTATGGCAAATACATTTTATAGATAGCTATATTTTTATTTTATTTATAGATTATTTTTTTTTTAGTCAGCAGAAGTTTATTTACTGATAATGAGTTTAGGAGTCTCATTGCTTGCTACAGTAAGTGGATGCAAAACAGATGATGATGGCACACAGCTACTGATGACCTCTCTTGGCCCAGACAGATCAGCTCAATCTGGTCTGCATTCTGAGCAAGTTGCTTTTTATTGGTATTTAAACTGTAAAATAATGGTTGGGATTTTCCACTCTAAAATCAAATTATAACTCCCCTCCACACTGTCATGCAGCAACATTCTGCATCTTAGGCTTTTTCTTGTCTTGTGCAGTGTTTGGTTAGGTGTCTTGCAGCTTCATGGAGGNTGACTGTAAGATCAGGAGCCTGCATTACAATGCCAAAGCTGGTTGACAGATGTGAGTCTCACGCTGTGGTTTCCCAGGTGGCAGTGGATGGCAATAAGCATCATTTCAGGCGGCAGGTTGCTTCCCATTGGGTTTCTAAAATAGGTGGACCGGTTGATCTCTTCTTGTCAAAAAGGGGAAGGGAGTTTTTCTTTGGCAGAACAGTCATTTATCCATGAAAATGAATTTCAGTAACACATTAAAAACTGCCTAAATAACCTTTGATCCTCGGTGCAAAATCTTCAAGACTGAATAATACAGTTTAAGAGGGTGAAGGTAAGTCTGTACTGATGTTGCAGATAAATGAGCTGTTGTCAACAGTGTGGAGCTTAGTACAAGCTAATGGATGCTGGCAAGGCAGTACCTTCAGTGCAGGCATTTTCCTAGTCACATACCTGCCTAAGCTTACTTTCAAAAATCTGCTTGTTGTAGTTGTTTTGAAAGAGCTTTTTTTGCACAGAACAGTTTTATTGCTTCAGTCAGTTTTGCAACATTTTCGTCTGAACAGTGGAGTATCCTTCAACTGCAGCATCCATCATACTTGTGACTAAGAAAGTTGCTAACCATTTCTAAAACTTCTATGGCAGAAGTTTCTCATTTTGCCTTGTCTGGAGGCATGTGTCACATCTATACTGGATTAAGTTTGGGCATTACAGGGTACTGAAACATCAGTTTGTTGCAGACTCTTAAAACTAAGATGGTTAATAGGGGGTAAGAAAATTAATATTTACAATACTGTATGTTGTTAAAAGCAATTAAGAAATGTACAGACCATGTAGTGTTTCTTTCTTAAGTAATTTCTTTGGAGAGAATGACTTAAGCTATGAGTTTCTTTTCCATAGAAAACAATTATAGACAGAGGTTTTCTTGTATGCTGCTTTTGCAAATGAAATTCTGTTTAAGAATAATATTGGTCCCATCATAGCATGATGTAAATAGTAGAGCACCTTGGGTTTGTCACCTGCTTGCAGGAGTCTGCTTTGTCTTCCCTCCCCTTATGAAACCTGTCAAACTCTTTCTTCTCTTCCCTAGAAGATATCCATCTTACTCCTGGGAAGAGGGTGAAGTCATAATTTTGGTGACAGTTTCCCTATTCCCTCCAAGTTCCTGTTCCTCACACATTTTCTTCCTCTTCAAAAGTCCTGTGACTTCTTTGTCATGGTCCTCTATTGTGAATGGAGGAAACGAAGTATGTGAATACCCTCTCCTTTTTTTCACTTCTCATATCATTATGGCAAATTTCAGACCTGAATAGTTTTTGCTTGGTTTGCTTCTTCTTCAACTCTCAGTTCTCCAGTACAGCATCAAACTGCTTAATGTATCGCACTTCCAACTTTAAACTCTCTTTCAGATTGTCTTCCAATATTTCTGAACTGCTACCTTAGTGTAGTTATAGTACGTCTTACAGACCTGTGGGTCTGAGAAGGAAACGCTGTGAATGGCTCTAATATAGGAACTGACATTGCTGTTTGTGACAGAGTAATATGTTCAGGCGTAAGATGGGATATTTTTGGATTGATTTGCAAAAGGACCCTGTACTCTCTACTTAGGAGACCCGTGCAATTTACCCATAAACAGACCATTAAGCATCATTAGTGTGAAGAATAAATGTACCGTAGTTTCATATTAATTAAGTGCTCTCTGTAGAGTAAACTTTGAAAGTTAAGTGAAGATTTTTAAACCATTTTCTCAGGTTATCCATTTCTCCTAGGGAGAAGTAAAGCTCCTTTTTAATATGCATTCCATAACCAAAGCTAAATTTACCCAAATGAACCATATATATAGTATTTTAGAGAAATAATCAATAAGCTATTAAACCGCTTCTTCCATAATGGTATCTTTTAAATTTTTTTTTAGCATTTTTACATACTTGGGGAAAAAAAATCAACAGAATATATAAAGTGAAGGAAAATTATGAATAATAAACTGGGAATGTATTCATCACACTGGGCAGATTTACATGGAAAAGATATAGGAATCTGTACACAGTGCATTGTTAATTACTGCTGTCAGAAAAAAAGGAATTACTCTATATCTTTTCTGTTCCAATTTTTGTTATATCCTTCACTGCTTAGAGCACAGAAAAGCAATGTGCTAGATTCTTTTGGGATTTGTTAGTAAAATATATATATTCAAGCTGCCACTTGAAATAAGTAAGTTGGTGATTCAGTCATTTTTCGGTGAACATTGCTTGGTAACTATTGTCTATCTCACATTTACAGTACATCTTTCCTGCACATTTAGGTACACCAGAAAGCCTGGCAGAAAAAGAGCGACAGCTCTCTACTATGATCACCCAGCTGATCAGCTTACGGGAGCAGCTCCTGGCTGCCCATGATGAACAGAAAAAGCTGGCAGCTTCACAAATTGAAAAACAACGGCAGCAAATGGACCTTGCTCGCCAACAGCAAGAACAGGTGAGGCTCCAAGGAAGAAACCTGTGAAAACATTTCATGCAGAATGCTTATTATAAACACTGCTCTGCTTGGTGTTTCCTTCATCTTTTTTTTTGTTAAAGGAGCTTAAATATCTTCAGAAATT
Source organism: Jacana jacana (assembly GCA_013400555.1). NCBI lineage: Eukaryota > Metazoa > Chordata > Aves > Charadriiformes > Jacanidae > Jacana > Jacana jacana. Next base: position 15,029 of record VZTM01039581.1, on the reverse strand, counting down.
ACATCTTTTTTTTCCAGAGGCAACATTATAGGACCCTGAGAAAAAAAGTGTGTGTGGACATTAAAATAATTTCTTTCCTAGAATAAATGGCATTTGATAGATCTCAGAGTTCTTGTTTCTTGCACTGAGATGGAATTTTGGCAATTACAAAAAAGCCAGACTATAACCACTGTTTAACTCTTTCTCCTGTTGACAAGAACATAAATGAACATAAAACTTTAAGCATCTTCAAGCCTTCAAATATCTCCTACAAGTAAGGTTTGATTTGTTTGTTTGTGTTGTGAGGTTTTGGGGTGTTTTGTTTGGCTTTTTTTTTTTTTTTTTTAAGATGCAGTTGTCCCAAGAGCTGTCCCTTTCTCAGTGTAAACAACAGTGATCCCATATACTACTCTCATAGGCATTAGATCAGACAGATACAAATTAATGTGTGTTTTTTAGGAATCTGACATTATTACTAGAATTATCTTTTCAGTTAAATGTATTTTATAGGATATATACAGCAATATATGCTCTGTTGATTTTAATGAGTTGTGACGTCTGGTATTTTATGTGCTTGAATATTTGCCCACATGTAGGAATATGGACTCATCCTCTAATGGAAAATAACATAAAGGAACACTGTAAAAAATCAGAAGTTAGAATGTCATTTAGCCATCCAGAGATGACACAGTAATTAACTATTGACACTTGTGAATAAGCTAGCACAAATTAATCTTGACACATTTGCAGACGAGTGATATCTTACAGTGAACACTTTGTAATTATATTTCAAAATGAAAATTAAATGACACTTAAAACTAGGTTGTCATGCTCAATGAAGAGAGCATGTAGCTCAACCGATAGGCAAATAAAATTCAGAATTTGAACCACATGGTGCTTGTGTACCCTACTTTACTGTGTCAAGACTATACATCAAGACTATGCTATGGTAATTACATTGCAGGGTATTGGATATTTTTTCTATCACAGTACTGTTCCATTGAAGAGGAACCTTTGATATTAAATACTTCATGGTATATTTCTGGTTTGTTTTTTTTTTTATCAGAAAATACGTGTTCAAATGGTATTATACTTTGCATGCAGGGACAAAAACCTCTTCACAAGCAGTCTGAACTCAGCAGATCAGTGCCTTTGCACATGTAAACAAAGATCTCATCTTTGCCTTGGCTATAGCTTGCCATGTTAAGTAGCAGCCAGGTCACTAGCAGCTCCAAACAATTCTAGGCATAGAATACTGTCTATCTGTGAAAAAAGATACAGCACTCTGAAAGAATGGCCCATGATTCAGCTCCATGTGGTGTTTGATTTCAATGTGAAATTACAAAAAAATCCTTTCTGAAGCTGAATATCATAATAATCTTATTGCCTTCACTGAGTTTTTAGCAGCAGGGACAACGTGGACATAAACCTGACAGAGCTTATCTTTAGTGACAAGTCCTACACTTCTAAGGTGTAATAGCAAAACTGGTGTGTTACTCATTAAGAATAGTAACTCAAGCACTCATACAGGCTTTTAAATACTCTCTGTAGCAGTTACCCATAAGAGTTGCTTTTCCAAGCATAGCCACTACTGCTGACCACTGATCTGACAATAGGTGACCCTAGTCCTATGAGCTGCCCCTGTGGCTTGCTCTGTTAGAACTACCCTTTTCACTATCAGACAAGGGCCTGTTCCTTCAGCCTTCATTCGCCATATTTTTGTTGACTTTACTGGGAGATTAGTCCAGAAATATTTGAACACCAGATTCATAAAGGGAGTTTGATCCCTGTTACAAGCACCAGTGTAGTGGGCTATGATACTTACTGTTTTTCTGTGGGGCACTAGGGCTTGATCCAGCCCCAGAATCACGAAGACCTTGATTTGTCTCTTTGAGGTGCTGTGCAAGGCTTAAAATATGTATGAATTTTGTTTTGGTCTCCCACAAAGAAGTAAATTTTAACTGTAGCGGTGAAAAAAACAGTCCTATTTTCAGGTGACAAAGTGAGAGATTAAGGAAATGACAGACATGATCTCTGTGTGTGCACAATTACAAACTGTTAATGTATAACTGTGGATTCTTTATGTGTTTTTCTGAACAGTTTGCACTGAAATTATGAGATTGTTTATTTCCAAATCAACCTTGCTACACTTCTCTGTTTTTTTTGATCAAAACCATTTTACTTAGCTTTCTCTGTTTACAACTCAGATGATGGTTGGGAAGTTGACTAGGAGGGTTTTTGCCAAAGCTGAAACATTAGAGTGACAAAGCTACCTTTGTCACCAACTTCTTGCTGTTTTATGTGGTTCCTCTGTTCTAGATAAATATTTATAGGAGGGGAAATTATACTTAAGCAATGAAGGTAGCAGAAATGCTGAGACCGGTGTTTCCAGGAAACACAAATCTTGTCTCCTTGTTTCAGTCTGCTGCAGAGTTGCCCTTCTAAAGCAGGTCTAGTTATTACCCCAACTCCCTGCAGCTGCTTCCCCCGTGGCTGCAGACTGTGCTACCCCTTGCAAGGAGCAGTTCTGCGATCTGAGGGGAGGATCCTGTTTCCCTTCTGCTCTTGCATGCTGATTTTGGATGGTTTGTGGGAATTAGGGCTGGGGGTGTGTCTGGGGCAGATTCTGTTTCCTTAGTCTCATAGCGCTCCCTGCCCTGAACACTTGCTTCTCTCCATCTGCGTTAGAAAAGGGATATAGTGAACCCTTACCCTCCAATTTCTTTACCGAGCCTACCAAATGAGGGTAAGAATATCTGCATATTTTGCAGGTTTTGTTTAGGATGAGTTACTGATCATCAGGTACAGTTTTTACTCAGAAGGAAACCCTACTTCCTTGAGTAGTTCCAAGGAAGACTGAGATTTACAAGAGAAGTAATGTGCTGCTCATTGTGAATGAAGTTAGAGAAGCTTGCCCGAGGAACTTGTGCTGAATAGTGCAACATCTATAAATACTAGTTAAGGCTCCAGTTCAGCAAAGCAGGAAAATGTGTGTTTAACCTTAAGCACCTGAGTAATCCCATCCCCATTTAGCAAAGCACTTAATTTTAAGCATGTGTTTCATTCCCATTGTAGCTAACAGTAATGCATCATAGTCAAAGATCACCACAGGCTTAAATGCTTTGTTGAATAGTGATGAGATTATTCTCATGCACACAGCTAAACCCACGCTTTTCTGCTTTGCAGAGTTGAGGCCTAAATGCTTAAAATACGTATTTCTTATTGGCTAACTGGATTTTTATGTTGTAATTTTATGTGTAAAATTAAATTTAAAATGTTTACATCACATACACAGATACCTCTAAAATAGCCTTCATTTAAAAAACAATAAGCAATGCTTAATAAAATACAATAAAGAATTACTTATAAGGTGTTTTTCACTCAATAATATTGAAGTTTCTATATTACTGCTTTAATTTAATGGAAATTTAATGAAATCTATTTTGTAATAGATCGCAAGACAACAGCAGCAACTTCTGCAACAGCAGCACAAAATCAATCTACTGCAGCAGCAAATTCAGGTCAGTGTATTTTATTGCTCTCTTCTGATTATACTTAAATTCCATCCTTGGAGAAGGAAGGATCTAAAATAAAGCAGCCACGTGCTTTACTAACAAGCCTCAGTAAAGATGTTCTTTATGGAGGGTCTTTGTGTCTTAGAGAATGATTGTCAAACATCTTTTTGGTGAAAAGAGCATTTATTTAATAAGCAGAGTTTTCTTCTGAAAGTTATGAACTATTTCTTAAATCTTGTAATTTGATTCTGAAATCTGCAATCAGTTTGACTTGTACTGCTTGAAGTAAAAGCAGTCTCAATCATTGTTCAGAATTCCTTATTCTATAAAGGTAAAATTTATAAGAAGCTTAGAAGAATGTTTTCCATTTCATTAACTAAAGCAAGCAGCTATAGAATAGGATAATAGACCTTGAGATTGCACTAAGTCCCCGGGACCAATGTACTTATGTACAAAAATCCTCAGCTGTATGTCTCTCATAAAGCATTGGGGTAGCTCTACCTTTGTGGATCTGGGACTGTTCTATAGGTGTATTCAAATATCTGTACTTGTATGCAAAATCAGGTTTAATTTTGCACTAATACATGTAGTTAGGGAATGACATGTAGGTATAGGTGACTGTATTACCTTCTCTGCTCCTGGGCTTGTTTGAAAGTATTTCCATAGGCCTGTTCTTTGATTTAAGTATGTTGATTTGGTCTGACAGATGATTGTGCTCCTAGTCATGTCTTATAAGCTTGGGCTATCAGGTTTTTTCCTTAATCAATTGATCACCATGTTATTAGATGCCAAATCTGAAGTTTTTCCATCCTTTATCCCAAAGGGATGCTTGCAAATGCTTTTGCAAATACTGTAATGCAGTTTCATTTACACTCTAAGGAGTTTAATTAACATATATAAATGTGTTGGTATGTGGGATGAGAGAGAGACACAATTGAATTTTAAAGCACTATTATTGTCATTGGCTATTGGAAGACTGCATGTTTGTATTAGATGTAGATACAGGAATCAAAAGATGTAAGAATAATGAAAGGAAAAATAGACCATCTTCTCTAAGTGTTATTTGTAAGTCTGGCTTCAGAAAACAAAGAATCATATAAAAAAGTCTTTGCTTAAATGCTAAGACTGAAACAGAGCTGAGTCCGTTAAATGCAACAGTTATTTGCATGAGAAATTACTAACCTTTTAAATTCCTTTAAAAATTAGACACAGAAAGAGGAATTGTGACCAGATAATTTCTGTTCCCATTTGGAGAATGTGGCTATGTTTTAATGAGAAGTAAAAATTTTAAAGGTACTTTGTGTTTCCGGTGGCTTTACCCTTCCTCTAACTCTGGTGAAACACAGTTTCATTTTTTAGTAGGTTGCAGGTTCAGTTTCTTGTTCACTCACAATTTTCATCCTAGATAGTGTTGATTCCTCCACAAGTTGGTGTTGGTTTTTTTTTTTTTTTTCCTAACTTAATATTGCAAAGAAGTGTTTTAATGATTGTTTTGTTCATGTGACCTAAAATATTTCTTGTGATTCTTCCCTATATTTGATTCAAAATTCTTGCCAATATAAGGTATTTTTATTCCAGAGTTCCTCAGTAATTTGACATCTTCATTTATCATTATATTTATATGAAACTAATCAATGTATTTCAGGCAGTGAGGACTATTTGCTTTCCCAGCTCATTAGCCAGATTAGTAGTGGGCATCTTGTTGCCCAAGGAACATTGTAAACTCCAGTATGAAGCACTAGGCATGTTGGGTCGTTGCCATCTCAAACACGTATTGATCTTACATGGAGATTACTGAAAAAAGTTTGTTAGCAGATTGTTTTGCAGTCTAAGTACTGGCTTACATAGTCCATTTGCTTGTGAACCAAGTGGTTCTTCTTTGTTTATTTGCTTTTTCTTAATTCTGTGGCAGGTGTGCTAACCAGAACTTGCTTGGGAGACAAGTTAGTTACTAAGTCACCTCTGCAGTTTGTAATAGGTTTGTTGCTATTGAATCAATTACAAGTGTTGCAGCTTGTTGAGACCTGTAGCTCCCTAAGGGCTATAGGAGGGATAGAAGTAAACCAAGAGGCAGGCGGGACAGTGCTGTCCCTGTTCTCCAGGTCCCCTCCCAGCATCTTACTTAATATTGCAAAGATCAATACTGAGGTCTCGCTGGTGACTCTGGCTGGGATTCATCATATCACAAGTAGATAACTGTAGTGTAGACTCTGTCTCAATTAATTATTCAGATTGTTTTTCTAGTGAACAGAGAGAAGCAGAGTGAATAGTTTTAGGATGCAATTAATCTCATCCTAAAGTAGACACTTAAAATATCTCCAATCAATTGTTCCCTAAAATGGCTGTTTCTCTCCATTAACTATAAAGGATACAGATGCCGATGCCTGTAAAATCAATTTTCTAATAAACATTGATATTCTCAGTTTAATTTTGGGGCTTGATAAAATTCAGAACTGCGTCCCCAGTAACTAACTTGATTTTATTCAGAAGTTGCTTTTGTTTAGGCACTTTTGAGCAACCCTTTTCAGGAAACAGTGATTACTTATATGAAACATTGTGACTTCTTATCTATACTTTGTATGCTTGGAAAAACAATAGTACTCTTCCCTGCCACTCCCCTTTTGAAAGGATTACAAAATATAAGTAGCACAGGTGCTGGTTCCATCTGGACACAGGCCTATTCATGGTGCAGCTACTTGAAATAAGTACAGTATGTTCTCCAGGATACAGGAGTGGGGCATTGCTGATGTAATGTTTTCATCAAGAGACGTACACAGTGTAACACTGTCATCTTCTGAGGTACAGTGTTAATTCTCAAACAATAATTTCTATGAATTAGTGTATCCACTTTATTTAAGCATTTAAAATATTAGAAATTATGTTAAATGGGACTCACAAGGTTTTTGTCAAATGCATATATAAGTGGAAATAATCCATATTAAATAAAGAGAAAACATATTTCCCTGGATATTTACTGGGTTAATTTATTGATATTTTTCATTATTTGATATTTATGATTCACATTATGCTGTGTATTGTTTGTTTATTTACTAATTTTAACACCTTATTTAATTTGGTTGGGTTTTGGGGTTTGTTTTAAAACCATTTAATGGAGCACCTTACTCCAGACTTACTCCATCCATAACTTTGTCAACAGTCTATGAGCAAAGAGGACATTAGCTGGGTTTAGCATATGAAAACAACATAGGTATTTCGAGTACTGAGGTCATTAAATGTTCTGCATAGTCGTCTCAGTTTTCTGTGTGAAGCTAATGTTACTTTCAGGGTGTGCACATTGGGGAAAGCAGTTTTGTCTATTGGCTAAAGGTAGTGGGAATCTGGATTTGTTCTCAGCTCTGTCTCAGATTGTCTGAAATTTGGCAAATTGTTTCCTGTTCCTCAATTCAATAGTAACGTTTTGAGAAACTTAAATGAAAATTTTCAAATAAATGCAGTGTATTATTACTTTTCAGCTCAAATGTTCTTAATGCTCATAAACACTCTTCTACAGTGGAGTCTATGGAGATGGGAGAAAATCTAGTGTGCCAAATTAAGTTCTTTGTTCTTCAAAGCTGTGCAGAGAAATCATTGCTTTTAGTTGAAATACAGCTGAGAAAACACTGTAGGGCAAGTAAGAGCTCACAGATCAGTCTCCCGTTTGATTCAGGTTTTGTAAAATAACTTTCTTTTTGTTTTAATAAAAGGCATGAATTCTTAAAGTAGAAAGGACAAAATGAGACGGTTTCAAGGACACCTTTTAGCCCATTCTGTGAAAGGGAAAACCTTTAGGGATAAGGGGAAAACCTGTTTAAAGGAGGAATTTGGTGATACATCATGAAGATGAGACTAGATTGGAAGAAGGGAAGGTTTCTATCTCTAGAACTGTTTCAACCTTGAGAACTACTTGAGGCCCTGAAGTCCCTGTGAATTAGTGTCTTGTTGCCAGAATTCTTCCCTTTCAGACTGAGGATATAAGACTGCCTCTGGTCCCACCATCTCCAACTGTGAGGAAGGGGTTGTATCACACTGATGCTTGGAGCATGCTGCTCCTGCATTTCCCTATGGTGATGGGGTGGGGGGGGGGGGGAAGGTGGAATTAAGGGATGCAAGTTTGAGGGCTTCCCTCCTCTGGTGGGCAGGCTTTATTAGAGCAAGTCCAAAATTGTGGCTGAAATCTTTAAAAGGGACACTAGTTGTTGAGTTTTCCTGAAAAACTTGTGATGGGTACTACAGTGAGAGCTGGTTGAAACTGCTTTTGTCCATTTCCCTTCCTTATTCCTCTGTACTATGTTCTGTGCTGTTGCAGAGCATTTCCTTTTCTGTTTGACTTCTGTTTGATTTCCAATGCATAGAAGGACTGGCTTCCTCAGCTCTCAGAAGTATTCTGTTTTAATTCAGCCACTAGAAATTGTTCCTAATAGTATTTTTTTTATATACTTTTAATTTATACTTTAATGCTGTTGTAGTTTTCTATTAATGTTCTTGCATTTTCTGTTACAGTCAAAAAGAGTGAACATGATTACTGTGATAGTAAACAAACAAAAGAACAGTAACATAAAAATTTACAACTATTTAAACTGTCCTTGAATAGGAATGATTTGAATCGTACTTAAAACTTAAGAGGCTGAACCAATGAGTCTCTCTTCTTATCCATGATTAACTACTGACAATTCAGGTACCTGGTGAGCTGAATAAGGACTATCTCTTTATGTGAAGTACATGTCTAAAGATCAGGAATAATTACATTCCACATTAGCCTTCACGGCCTCCCTGACCTGGTTAATTAATTTCTTGCTAGGATAATAATAGTAGAAATAGATTTAAAGATATGCTTCATCATTAAGTATGTAACTGACCTCCAATTTTAAAGAGCTGAACCTTTCATTTATTGCCTTTTGGAGACAGGTTAAAGCTGCTCCTTGCAGTGAGCTTGCTGAAAAAGCACAAGCTGGTATCTAGTCAGTTCAGTTACGCTCTCTGAGGTTGTCTCTCTTTGTAAACTGTATTTAGCATTGACAAGAAAAAAGCAATTGCAGTGCTACTGTTCTGACACTAGGAAATATTCCTTCCCACCTTTTTTTCTTCTCTTTTTTTTTTTTTTTTGCTTTGGTTATTGATCATGAAACTGATCGCCTTCCAGCAAGCTCTGCACAGGACCAAATAAAGCCATTGAAAGCAATTTGATACTCCTATTGGCAGGGTACGCAGATCAGATACTCCCTTGAAAGAGAGCAAGAGTTATAAACAAAGCTTAGAAGTCTAGGAATAGCCCCCAGCTTCAGCAAACCCTTAAAATATTTTGTAATTGTATCTTCAATCATGAATTAGGCAGGAAAAACAGACCTTTTTTTGCCTTTATATTTTACTGGTGTATGCTGTTTTTAATTGCCCACAGGCACACTGTTGTGATCTTCTTTGGAAGTTTAAAACCAGGATAAAAATGCAAATCTAATTATTTCTTTTATCTAATCTAATTAACTTGTACAAGTAATGATAGATGTACTGCAGCCTGCATCAAACATTTTAATAATGATGTTTCTGGATTAAAGAATAGGTAAAACTACTGTAATTTATAAGCAGTCAAGATTATGGCAGTAAAAATTGTAAGATATTGTGGTGACTTAATAAACTATAGCTGCAGTTTATTAATTTACAGTAGAAAGGATAGGTTTCTCTGAAATTCCAGTTTGCCTATGAATTGGCTCCCAGATGCCATTGCTATCTTTTTTTTTCCTTTCTTTTTTATTTTTAACACTTCAGTATTAAAAAATAATAGTAAAAAAAAGTATGTCTAACTCTCTTCTGCCATGCAGTTGTGTGCACATGGAAGAGAGAAATGCTGTTATGTGTCTGTAACTTGTAGTTGGCTGCTAAATCATTGGGTGAAATTCATGGGGTTCTGCACTAAGCTTGGCATCATTACCTCTGTCTAGCTCATAACTTGCTTAGCAAATACGGAAACTGATCCAATGGAGGAAAGACAAATAAGCTAAACATCAAAGTCAAATGTTTCATATTTTATTTATTATTACATAGTGGCTTATTAATGAGTTCCAAAGTCCTTATTTGATAATTACCCAAACAAAAGGTTTTTTACAGGCCACCTTTTTCCAACAAAAGCCATCTTTGTGGCTGGCTCGTTGGCTTGGAAGTTTTTCTGTTAGCTGTGTGGGAAGAGAATTGAAGTGAGATCCTTACCTTCTCTGAGCAGCCCATATATAGCAGCCCATATATAAATATTCCTATGATGCTCCCTATCCTTTATTCAGCCTCTTCCATACTAAAAACGCTTTGCTATGACAGCATGGTGATGGCCTAGGCAAAACGATATGCTGTACTAAAGGGTCGCCCCTCCTGTGTTACTCCTAGGCTTTTGGTCTTGTGGCTTCATACCACATTTGCAAGGATCCAGCTAGCTGCTCTGCCCCTGAGGTCCTCAGCCTCAAAAACAAAATTTATCCCGGCAAAGCAGAAAGCAGTTCTGGAATTGAATCTAAACACAATCCTTAAAGCTGTCTGCAGCCTTGAGGTGAGGGAGTGGGTTTTTAAAAATTTTTACTGTGACCTTCTGAGAGTTAAATTAGCATTCTTGCAGTTTTCTAATTCACTACATTTTTTTTTTCTTTTAAATAGTTTTATTTCGCCTGCACAAGTCTAAACAAATTGTATTTAATGCAAAAATTAAGCGTTGTGTATCTCTTTCATATGACTTCTCTAATTATAGAGCAGTAAATGGTAGAATAGCATATGTTAGCAACATGAGCAGCAGCCTATGAAATGAGCTACAAGTTAATAAAATGATCTTGTGGTGGTGTTGGCCAAATGTTAGTGCACATGTTTCGGAAAGTGATATTTCAACAGACTTGAAGAATAGGACTTTGGCACATGGGTACCAAACATGATCTGATGTGTGGAAATTAGTTAAACCAAAGTAAATGTCATTGTTTCCCAGGCTCATGTTGGTGCAGAAAATGATAGTAGCTGCTCTCCCACTTTACCTCTCCCACATCTTTTATAAAATTGGAAATGAAGACACACACATCCATCCACCCCAGTTCAAGTACTGCTGCTTCATTTGCTCTGGGTCTGCTGCATTGCGATCCCACCAGTGACTTAAGGGCTTGTTCTCACCCGTCTCTCTGTCAAAGCCAGGGCCTAAAATCGCATTGATTCTACTGAGACCAAACACTTGCTCTACAGCCGGTGCTTAGAGAACGGCCTCAGATTTGAGCCCTATTAATTTAGGGGCATATTATAAGCAGATCCTGAATAACAGCATAAAATCAAGCAAATATTTGTTATGCGCCTGTACTGTTACCCAGGGGTTACTCTCATTACTCTAAGCTGGTGGTCTGGCTCTGCCAAGTGTGGAGTGACATGCTGTGACAGTATGAGTGCTTGATGACCAGAAGTCCTGGTCTAGATCCCAAAGAGTTTGGCAGAGATTGTGCCACTCTGAACCTGTCTTGTGCTGTTCCTCTGGTAGTACACACCTGCATCACCACCTCTGTCATGGAATCACAGAACTGTCAGAGTAGGAAGGGACATCTGGAGATCACCAAGTCCAATTCCCCTGCTAAAGCAGGTAATCGCCTAGAGCACATTACTCAGGATGGCATCCAGGCAGGTCTTGAAGGTCTCCAGGGAAGGGGAATCCACAACCTCCCTGTGCAGCCTGTTCCAGTCAGTGTGCACATTGTAATATATTTGGAATATTGCACTATTTGGAATATTGCAATAATAATGCAGTATGCATTCCAGCACAGAAAACCAGTTTCCTTCCTAAGTGGCATGTGCACAAACAAAAATGGATATCTGGGAGCAGAAATTGAGCCAACTGGCAAGCTACAAACAGGGCTGATCTTGTGAAGTCTTATTTGCTTGAGTAATACTTGCATAGCCAGCGTTTGATTACTTATGTATCTAAGTGTTACATAAGTAGGCTTTGCAGAATTGAGCACCTCATATGAGGAAGGACTTAGAATAATAGTATTGTGGTTGGAATATCCAAGATATAAATGAGGCAGGGATTTTAGGGGATGTAATTTATTTTACTAGACAAATAGATGTTTGAAAAAATGGTCAACGATTTGGGCCCACCTGCTCCTTTTCAGGTCTTATATCAGCATTACATTAAAACATATCCCAGGATTGGCAGAAACTGTGTAAGATATTAGCCTTTCATTTCTAATTAGTTACTTTTTCAGTGATGATTTTTGTGATTGACAACCATGTGAAGGCCAAGAGGAAAACAATCAGGATTTGTATTTCTTTTTCTGTTTTTTTTTCTTTTTTTTTTTTTTTAAACCACACTATTTGACACACTCATCAGGAGATAGTGAATAAAGAAAATGTTTAATAAACATTCATATTGAAATGGAGATATTCAGATATACAGGCAAAACAGGAATGTGATTATATCAGAAGTCAAAATTTTTGTCTGCAGAAGCAGATATTTGGAGGAAAATAATGAAATACAGCCCCACATAGAAAGGCCAAAAGCATTTAGCAAATAAATAGTAAAATACTTTTTGAAATCTCACAGTAAAAGCTTAAATTTTCCAGGTGGACTAAATCCTGACCTGAAGAAACAAAATGTATTTTAGTTGTAATTGTGGGAATACTCCAGAATGGAAGTGTATTACTGAATCAATTTGAACATAAAAACTTATTTTAAATGTATTTAATGTCATGACAGCAAGAAGGAAGTAAGTGCATTTCTCTTTGAATGCATTCAGGAAATATGAATTCACATAAAGAAAGTAGTAGTGTGTGCAAACCAGTAAATGAGCAAACCAGATGCTGTTAAACGTTTGGTATACATTTGGTGGCATATATGTAAAAGTAAATTGAATGAATATTTCTAATATTCACTGTTTTATGCAAGCAGCTAATACAGACACTCGCAAAAATGTCAAGGAAAGGAAAGCTCTCAAGGAAAGGTGAATGGCCTTGCCTGGAATTTACCTGCCTAATTTTATAGTCATTGTTAAAGTAAGGAAAAACTGGTTTATAACTGCAGTTTACACTCTATTTCCTTCTGTCTGTTCCATTAGAATCCCCTCCCCCCAAATAAGTAGATAATGTATTGGCTTCTGTTATATGCAAGACTTTTCCTTGTTTGAAAGAACTAGTCTTTTATATAAATCTTGTATATATCATCTTCAGCAAGTTGGGCATTTGTACAGCTTGGGTAAATTATGTCTATATTGAGAATCTAAGAAGTTGTGTGCATTCCATACTTGAGGGATGGGAAATAAAAATTGATATACTGTGCAGCACATGATATAACACAGTAAAATATCTTTTAAATTCCAGAGGGATGCACTGACATCATCACACTTTACTCATATGCAGTAACTCCCACAAAAAGTTATTAATTTTAAATTGAAGTTTGTAATCATTCAATAAAAAGAAAATAAATGATGTAAACAGTATACAATGGTGCATTATGAAATGCTGAATTCATCTTATTCACCCACCCAAAATGACAGTATGTTAAGAAAATGTTAAAGTTGTAACACCAAATAATAAAAGGAAAGAAATTCACAGTTGATGGTGAACTGTAGAATACATCTTGAGACACATCACTGCTCCACGGTCTGTAAGGGCAGTTCTGAGTTAGGGAACTTTATTTTAAGGTAATGCATTAGTAATTTTTATTCTGTAAATGAGAGATTAAGAAGTTGGAGGAACACATAGTTTAAAATCTAGATCAGGTAGATAAATGAGTAGTGTGTGTGTACTGGCTACAGCTAACAAAAAATGTTGGTAGTGCAATGTATACCTAGAAGCCTAAGCAGAGACTATGATCCCTTATTTGACAAAGCAATTTATATAATATAGATGTAGAAAGAAACTTTTCTCAGAGGAGGAGGTATGGCACTTGTTTTTTGCTCGACAATGAGTGATTTGTATGAAGAACTCTGCTATCACATTTCTAGCTTTTCCGTCTCATTTAATTTTATTGGTGATATATTTTCAGGATACTCATCTCCTCTGTAACTGCATATCTGAGTGTCTCATAAGCTGAAGTGTATTATCCTCACAACACTCTTTTGAGGCAGAATAAAAAGCATATAGATATTTGGGGGCATCTAATTTTAGATATCTAATTTGGGTGACTGAATTAGGCCTTTTGGCTCCATATATAAAGCAATCCAGGTGCTGTGAATTACCTTCTGTTGATTAGACAACGAGGTTCCTAATTTAAGCATGTAAGTTAAATTTCCTAAGTGACTTGGATCTAGTTCTTATATGAAATATGACAATCCTGAAATCTGTTGTTTCAGAATTCACAGGGTGGTTCTATTACATTGTGATTTTTTTTCTATCATGACTTTCTACTAACTTATCACTTGCCTTAATTTGTTCTGATGGAGCTTTTAGCCAGAGTGAATCTACTTCAGCCAGGCAGAGAGATATTTGTTTGTTCCTCTCACCCACAGTTCTGCCTCAGTGAAAATAATTCCAGCTAGCTTGAGTCTCCCATGTGGTCAAGTGCTGACCACATATATCCATTGTCATAGAGAAAGAGGCAAATGAAGAGACTGCTCTTACTGAATAACTGTAGTGTGCAAAATCCATGTATTTTCCTCACAGATATGGAGCAACTTCCATGGATGTGTAATGTCCTTTGAACTGTGACTTGTGGAGAGAGAAAAACTTTTTGTTTGAGGAATGCCTAGATTTATTGGAGATCTCTTCCACATTTTGTAGGGCATTCAAAAAACATACTTGAAACAGCCATTAAATAATGTTTTTTTGGTTGACAAAAATGGCTGCTTCTAAATGGAGATCTCACATGCCACATTTTAGACCAGAATGTATTTTTACAGCCAAGTTATAAACCTCTGAAAAAGAGGGCTTATAATGGAAAGGTTGACACAACATTAATTTTAGTGTTGTAAATGCAATGGTATAATTTTGGAAAAAGGCCTTTATTGCTCTGCTAAGATATTAATTGCAGGAAATTACAGCATATCCTATTAAAGTATTATGTCAGTGGCATACATAGCATATAACACCTTTGCATATTCTCCCTTGTTTTCACGGCAACATTTTGCATTTTGATCTGTAAAGAGTAGGTGGATAAAGTGGTTCAGAGTTACTGATTTTTTTTTCTCAAGGGGAAAAAAATCAGCCTGGGTTATGCTTGCTAATGGCCTACTCTAGAAACAGATCTTCTGTTAAC
>VZTM01039545.1:1470-16213 GCA_013400555.1 Jacana jacana | reverse complement strand
GGCGGGGGGGGGGATGAGAAGAAGGCAATTTAATAACCTGTTCCAGAAGGATCGGTGGTGACCAAGCAGCAGTGGCATTAGCAAGACACGGGGTTATGTTATAGATGAGGGCGCGATGTAGATCAGCTGTCCTTGTGAACTGAGGCGCAGTCACTTGCAGCATCATGTTTACGTACCAACAATAACCCCTGAGCGTTGAGAGAACGTTCGGCCTTCGGCTCCAGTGCTGGCTTTTCAACACCAGCTAGAAAAAAGCATCTCAAAATCCAAACGTAAAGGCACTTTTGTTAATGGTTCTTTCACTTTTTTTTAATATTATATTTTTTTCCCTAAGCAGAGCATCTCTCAGGAATACTCTCTTCAAAAGTGGGAAGAGCCCGTCTGGCAATGATGAATTCCGACATGGACGGTATAAGTTCTTAATGTTCTTGTTCTTCATTGTTAGTTATTTCTACTTAATGTAATTTCCAGCTGTTACAGAGGTTGCATTTAAACCCATATGATTTATTGCAGCTGTTGAGGCTGAGAATCAGGTGGAATTAGAAGAGAAAACACGGCTTATTAATCAAGTTTTGGAACTGCAGCACACACTTGAAGGTTAGCAGTTTGACATGTCAGATTTTTTACAAGCACAGAGCTGTAAGCAAAAGAGAATGTTACTCTTCTACCCGACCATAGTCAAAGTGTCCAGAAGTATGTCACTTATGCAGCTGAAGGCTCCTAAGCAAAGTCTCACAACTATGATTTTTTTCCCCTCTTTGTGCAATATAATAACGCTTGCTCAACTCCCATAACACACATCAAGCAGAAGGGGCGACATGGTTAATTTTCCATTACTTGACATGCATTTTTGAGTCTGCTCATCACTGGACTCTTGTTTCCAAATAGTTTGCAATAGTTTAATTCAAAAATTCAATAAAAGTTTAAAGATACAGTAACAGTAAGTTTGTATAATCTTGTCTCAATCCTGTAGTACAAAATACTATAGGGAAAATGGGCTTCAGATAAAGTGGTCGAGTAGCACAGTGTTCTATAAGATAATACCTTATGACAATGTTTCCCACATTAAAAGTGTGAGTAGTTTGATGTAGGCGCATACAGCATATTCATTATTGCATGCAATAGTGTCTAATATTTTTCTTATACTATCACCTTTGCAGATCTCTCAGCACGAGTAGATGCTGTTAAGGAAGAAAACTTGAAACTGAAATCAGAAAACCAAGTTCTCGGGCAGTATATAGAAAATCTGATGTCAGCGTCTAGTGTTTTCCAAACAACTGACACAAAAAGCAAAAGGAAGTAAGGGTTGGCTCACAGACGATGTCATTGTATTGCTGCTGTTTTTTTTGTTTTAACTGGCATAGGCTACATGAGCTAAAATACCTTAGTTTGTGGCTTTACTGGATACCCGAAGAGTATAAACTGTGGTGATAAACAGAATTAAGACCATTGTCATGAACAGGAGACATGAGTTTGTGTATTGTTAAGATTAAGCGACATGCAAATGTAGTGTAGAGACTTACTAAACTTTCATACTTGTTTTAAAAATGGGCATATTTTGTTAAAAACTGGATTCAGTTTGGCAGGTTAAACAAAGGTCTGTTGGCACGTCTCACAACTATGATGTAGCATTACTCGACTAGCAAAATAATAGTTATAATATTGTGTTGAAACCTCAGTTGATAAAAATATTCAAAGTCTAATATCTTACCTTTTTCACTTGAAATATATTTAGATTACTATATAGTTCTGTCCAGAGCTCTGCAAAGCAACTTCAAACATAAACCTATAAAGCAGTTTAGAATTTCTATGAAGTAACAACAGTATGACATTTACAGGGCTTGCGTACAGAAAAAAAGTTCAAATTTTTTGGGGAGGGGGAGGGTAAGGGCAGAGGCATAAGGATAAGCAACTTGCATCAGGGAAATACCAGCTTGACGCAGCGTCAGAGAGTTTGTAGGTTTTAAGATGTTCAGACCATTTTCGCTTTCCCATTTCCTCAGAGAATGATCAGGCACAGCATCACGATGTATGATCTTCCTGAAGTTTTTCAGCTGTGTGGTGAAGACCTTTTATTTACAAAGACCTGAGTAATAAGCTTTACAGAAACAGGTGGTCAGTGTTCCTCACGCTCCTGTGAACGATCTGCAGTGAGGAACTGAGACCAAGTCTTTCCTCGCCGCCTTTTGTTTTCCTCCTGAAGTGCCAAACTTGTCTTTGCTTCAGGCCTTAGAGCAACTGTGCTCCTGCCCCAGAGCCTGCGCTTGTGAAGTACCTCTTGAGGCGCTGCACAGAAACATCTCTGAGGCAGAAGACTGCGGTGGAACCAAGGTGGCTCTTGCCTCACCAATCTGTGCTGCTCTGAGCAATGCCTAGCGTCAAGGTGCCCTGGTTTTTGCTGCCTTGGCTTTTGTTAGCGGGTTTTGTGAAGGAGCTCAGCCCAGATTACAGGTCTGAGCACTTCCCCTAGGGGCAGGCAGCATGCTTAACATAACCAGTATTAAGGGAGGGCAGAAGCTGAAACACAAATGATCTAAGTTTTAGCAGTACTCAGTCACATCTGTTTCACTGCCATACAGCAGCATTGCAGACTTATTTATGTTACCTAGACCCGAGTTCTCTCTCTTCAGTGATGAAGCCATTGTACTTCACACTTCAATGGGAGACCACTAGTTCAAGACTGTCTTTTGGCCTCACTGGGATGAATTCCATAAAATAAAGCTGCAGGTACTGGATCCAACAGTAGACTAAATCCCTCTCAAACCCCAGGTTTCTTGGCAGTTAAGCACTGCAGTGTCTCAAGTGTCAGATGGCAGTGTGAGGTCTCCTATTCCTCCCTGTTTACAATGGCTGTACAGCGCCCACTGGAGCAGGGAAAGCAGCAGTAGTTCAGTCTAGAGGGCTGTTTACAAGCAAGAAACCCAATGATGACAAAAGTTGTACCCACCAAGGCACCAAATAGCTAATACCATTTGTATCGTATATTTGATGTAAACACCCAAAATGTATTTTTAATTTATGAACTATACTCTCACTTTACTGCCTATCTGGAATTCTAAATTCATCCAAGAAGTGCTAGCAGGTAGAGTAGATCACATGCTTAGTCCCGGGTTTGAGCATTACAAACAGTGACACTAAACACTTGAGTTCTAAAGGTCGCGTTGCGTTAGCTTTAAAGCCCCATCACTGCACATCTCCATCTGCTCCGTAGGAGATAAGTGGCAAGAGAGCATGCGCTTGTTAGACTTCAGCTATTCCCCAGGATGAGGTAATCTTTAAATATGGTTTTGTATTGTAAGGCTGGATAGTGACATTAGAATCCATCGGTGTGTATATAGTAGCCATTTCAGCTATAGACCATTCTACATCCCACTACTGTGGCCTTCGTTTAACTTATGAACATTTTAAGGATGTTGTATTTCTGACTTTACACTAAATAAAAACTTTTGATTTGTCTCCATTAGTTTGGTTCCACATTTGTAAACCCTAAACCATCTCATAACTGTCTGTAGACAAAAGGTGGGAAAGTAGTAGGGTTTGCCATCATCTGAATTGTTTCTACAAAGCTGAAGTGTCTGAAAAATTAGAGGTAATTAGTGAGTACTGAGATTAAACCTAGGTTAATTGATTTATTTTCAGCAAGCTTCCAGTTCCTGACCCACTTGGTATTTTCACCCATGAATATTACAATTCAGTATAGTTTTCTGGCTGAAGGAGAAGGATTGGTAGACTGCACTGAGTGTCGTCAGAGCTGAAACCGGCACCTCTTCATCTGGGCAAACTTTAAGCCAAGTTCAAATAGATGAGACTTTACCTTTTGCTACACCGGTAATGACGCCCCACTAGACAGAATCCAGAATTATTACTTCATCATGCCTTCCTGAAGGTGGAACCTATCTGAGGAGTAGCTTCAGATGTAATTAAACAAAAAGGCCTCAGTGCTACTTAGCCTTTCCTGAAGAATGAAAACTCTCAGCCTGGGATTTGGTGTCCCCAGTACAACCACGTTTACAAAGCTAGGATGTAGCTGCTGGGACTGCAGGCTGTGGAAGTCTGATGCTTGTGGAGTTCCAAAGATGACCAACAGTCTTAATAGCAAGGAATCCTGGAAGTGGATTACCATTAGTTTGTTAATTTCAGAGCACTTTCAAGCAGCCATGATAGCAAGATCAAGTATTTTTCCTGAAATACCTGTTAGAGAGACATGGACTACAAGCAGGAACTGCAGGTGAAATCTGAATGAATTGTCAATGGAAGGAGTTTTCCCTTTTGCTTGGCTCTCAAGATCCCAGCTCTCAAATCCACAAAGCCCTGATATTTCTCCCCTAATTACCAGCATAAGGCTCGATCCAAGTAAGCTGATGTGCAGAAGGATGTCTTTTACCTCCAGTTTCCAGGCAACAGGAGTCATTAAGTCAGTACTGAAGTGAGATGGGCCTTGCAGAGTCAGTATTACTGCAAACAGCACCCTGGAGTCGTGGCCTCCCAACACCATTTTACCCATAATAAATAAATAATACATGGCTCCTTATTTACTGAAGCGAGGTACAAGCAAAGACGTTGGTGGGGCATTGAGGTCACAACCGTAAGGGAGGACTAGCATCCCCTGGTGGGGCAACAGATCCCTGGAGTAACTATATCACACCAAACAAACAAAAAACCCAAACCAACCCAAACCATCCCCCAAACCACAGGCACTTTTACCAGGCTCATGCAAGGTTCATTCACAAGGGTGCCGCAGCGCTCGCAGTAGCTGTTACGGCATTAGTAACAACTTCTACCTATTGCTTGGGAAGTCACAGGGAAGAGGAGGAACTTGGCATCTTCACTTCTTACCTTTTGCATGTAGATCCTGAATAAAGAAGGGGGAACTTGCATTTAACTTAAAACCAAACAACCCAGAAACAAATCACCCAAACCCAAACAAAGGCCTTTCCCTGTAGTTCACACAAAATAGTCCAATATAATTAACTTTTGAATGCTTCAACACAAGCACTTGAAGACACTGGCTTCTTCATTAGGGTTAATTAAGTATTAATTTGTTAGAGAATTCCCTGGAATCTTTGATGACCTGATTTGCTGTGAAAGTATTTCTTTTTTAAATGCAATAACGTCAGGCACAAGGAAATCTGTTGGGTACCTTCTGCATTAATGTATTTCTACTCTTATTTCACGTGCAACTGCTTTTGCTAGCGTTCTACATCCTACTAGTGTTACAGGCAGCAAGAGGTTTCTGGTGACTGCAGTTTTATTGTTTCTTTTAAAATACAGCTGAACTTTAACAAAACAAAGTTTCTTTTACAATATGCATTTTATTTAAACTATATTATGAGAATGCTCAGTTAACTCACATCTGTAAAAAACTTAATCCATCAAAAATTCTTATCTATATTAATAAATTTCATGTTAAGCAAGAATTATTAAATATTTTTAGGAGGCAATGTACACTTAGCAAGTATTCTATAAACAGAGGTTATACCACTCCGGCTTGGAACATGAGAACTAGAAAAGTTTGAAAAAGTCATCTGTATCTCACTTCTGCAGATTTGACACCTGCATTCAAAAGTAAAACAAGTCACATCAATTACCACTTGTTCTAGGGAGTATCCTATTTTAAAATATCTCTTAAAAATAAATTACTGTAACCAATGTCTAAAGTGAACAGGTGACCACCCATGTAACAAGATCAACTAAAATAAATAATTTACAATAGAAATTGTTGCTAGCACTAAAATCATCTTACAAAAACAATTATTGCATTGAGCTCCGCACAGAAAAAAGTACCTTTCCTCTCAGCGATGTGAGCTGCTATAGATGCTACATCTTTACTACCACCCTCCTTTAGCTGAAAAGTGTAAACAGCTAACTTTGTGCTAGAGCTGCAAAAATATTATAATTTACTCATGTTTTTAAAAAATATTTAGAGGAAGCTTATCTCCAACTGATACTAATTTCTAGGAATCTTCAAACCTTAAGGATCTTTGCCTTAAAAATCAGCTGGCCAACTTGGTAGTTTCACTTCTATTCTGAATTCAAAACATCAGCTAACTCCCCCCAGATAGTATTTCTCCTTAAAAAAGAGGAAGCAAGGGAGTGTGGGAGAGTTAAAAGAGGTTAGAGAATTAAAATAGGAGGTTACGAAGCAGTAAGTCCCCCTTTTTCCATCAAATCTCAGGAACTTGCATGCTGTCAGGCCCACTGAAGTGGCATCCCAGAAGTTACTGTAATCTAGAACACAAATAGAGCTCCAAGTAACTCAGTCCTTTCGTACTCTTCTTTTGCGCACTGATTTCAGCAGGCTATCTCCAGAACCTGTGCTTTCATCAGCTTCTTTCATCTGAAAAAAGTCAAAATGAAAAAAAAAGAAAAAAAAAGGTAAAAAAATAATTCAGCATTGCAATTTTAAACCCATTTTAATTGAATTACTGAAGCTGGCATGTTACCTTACCCTACCCTTCCTCCTGACCCTCCCAAATGTATTATCACTACACGCAACACTTAAATGATAGAACTTCTTTCCACCCCCACCCCCGCCCCCAATACTAATTTAATGATAAATCAAGCAGGTAGAAGACCTTTCCTTTCTGTATTCAGAAGGAAGAGAGCAGTACACCCAAACTCATGTCACAAATTTGAGTTTGCCCACTCGCTCACCGGTTTAAAAGCGGTGACCTTCTGATGAATTTAGCAGCTTCCTTAAAGTGCACATTATGCTAATTTTAATTTCCCCTTCTTCTGCAAGAAGCATTTTAAACTTTCTAACTGCCACCTTCAGACAGCTACAAATAGAAGAAACTGTTCGTAAAGCAGATATGCCCTTCTTAGGGCTTAGAGGCCATGCACAGCACAAGGCGCTGCTTCCCTGCTTCCTCCCTTTCCTGCACCACCTAATGGCAAGCACTTCAGGCAGAAGGAGCAGCTCCCAGAATGCACCGCGACCTGAGCGACAACAAGGTGTGCGTGACATCTCCCAAGTAGGTCACTAGCCAGCTCGGGACAGAAGCTTGTACACCCTGAAAACACCCAGAGAAGAGCAAGCCAAAACCTCATTGTGATACCCTGTTGTGGGCAAGCACACATTCAGATCTTGTTACTGTTTTCACAAAGAGTCGTATGCACCTTAATGGGGTTCATCAGATACCCCATTACCTAAGAAAATGTACAAGGGAAAGAAAAAAAGCTTACAGGAACAAGAGGAAGTAATAAATAAGGGCTAATTATCAAAGGATTTCAGAGCTGAAACAATGCAACCTCACGTGAGGTACTTTTTCCTATGTAAAGGAGTTAACATTACATTAAACAACTCCCCTAACCTGGGAAGGGACTCATTTAGGGAGCGCTAAGCACAAGACGCCCAACAGAAACACTGTGGGTGGATCTGAAGTGTTTCAGACGTACCCGAGTTTCTCAGTGAGAGGATCCCGAGTAGTTAATGATCAAGAAAAGCAAATTCCATTCTACTATGTTATCTATAAAATGTTTTTCAGAAAAGTATCTGGTGACTGGATTAATCCACACATGAAAAATGAAGCGGCGGGTGCTAAATTCAGAACCAGTGTGGTCACGCAGCGGAAAGTGTTATTTTGGAATTTAACAACAACAATAACAACGCAAAAAAGGTAATGGAAAGCATAACCTTTTTCTACATCTTACTGATAAACTATTTGGTTAGAAGCACATAGAATCATAGGATGGTTAGAGCTGGAAGGGACCTTAAAGATCATCGAGTTCCAACACCTCCAACATTTCCCACCAGAGCAGGTTGCTCAAAGCCCCACCCAGCCTGGCCTTGAACACTTCCAGGGGTGGGGCATCCACAGCTTCCCTGGGCAACCTGTTCCATCAATTATGTACCATCATAAAAAGAGATTGACATCTGCTGCAACATCCAAATTATCAAGGCTTGCAATTCATTTAATAACCTGCTATAATTACACTCCTGAAAGAACATTTCATGTTTAGAGACCTGCCTGATCACTTCTAAACTATACCTGTATTTTACAATCAATATCACATTCTAGCCAAAATTACACTGGAAGAGACATGTTTCACAAACCTATACAGTGCAATCTGAGGAATCAAACTCAAATAAAAACACACCCCCACTACGCGATTTGTTTTATGGCTCAACAGAACAAGAACTCCTGCAGGTAACTGGGCTTAGTTGTAAGTGCCATGTTGGACAAGGGCAAGGAGAAAATAGAGAAAAAAAACCCAACCATACATACCTCATCTTCTGAGCCAGATTTATTTGACTTATCACCTTCTTCTGGACTTTCATCTGCAATTCCATTTTCTTCTTCTTCGTCATCATTGTCAATATCTTCACCACCTTCATGCTCATCTTCTGCAGAAGAAATTCATTTTACTTTGTAAACACAACTATATTAAAAATGCACTATATCCAGACACACTAGTAAGGAAAAAAGCGCCAATTTTAGTCTTTGAACAAAGTACTTGTTTACAGTAGTCCATAAAGTCATGCCTCACACATTAGTATAAATTGAACACTGTTGGATTTAGCAACCAATTTTAACAGCTTCAGCCTAGCTTCTTTTTACAATAACACATAAGCTCTTCAGGCTTGTAAATGACTGACTAGAATGACAACCCTAAGTGGGTTTCCTTTAGGGAAGTCCTTAAATCCAAGTATTGTATTAGACCATTTTGATACCAGAGTCCAAAATCAAACAACTCAGGTTCCCCAAATCTACTATCTAAGTCAGAATTTAGTCCAATATTGCTGTTTTGAGCCATCCACCACGGGGGACACCTACACGCTAAAGGGAACTGCCCTTTTCAGCAAGGAATTCTTTGGGCACACAGTTCTGGGCTGAGAGATAAGTAGCTCTGTGCTTATCCCCTTCTCATGCGCTATTGTTGCAAAAGAAGAGCCCTGTCGTCCCCCTCAGCTCACTCGTACTACACGAGGATAAAACTATTCCCAAAAAGCAGTAAGCCATCTACGAGACCTGGTGTCAGATACATTTTTTCACTGACAAGGAAAAAAAGGAAAGGAAAAAAGAGAAAGTAGTAGTAAAAATCTCCAGAATTCCCTGAACAAACAATAGGCTAAGCAACACAGAGGCGGTGGTTCGGTTTGCACTTCCTTCCTGAGGCCGTGTCCCTGCACCGAAGAGCAGCACACGCACCCAGTACTGCCCGCGCTCAGCTGCTCTCTCGTCAGCACACGGGTTGCCCTTCTAGGGTAACCGACTCTCCACACTCTGCATAGTTTGTGAAGGAGGCCATGCACCCTGCTGGTTTGATTTCCACTTTTCAGTATCTATGTATGCCAACAACATTCTGCAAGTACTGGAATGGGATCATCAGATGCTAAGTAAGCTTTTAGATCAGAAGGGCAGAAGCCACCACTGCTCATGGAACACAGTTCAGAGTCAGACAAACCTCACAGTTTCAGTCAGTAACACAAACTGATGTCAGTATAAGGAAAAAACCTACCACCACTAAAACATACCATGAATGAATGTCTGCTACCTTTCTAACTTTCCTTGCCAGTGCCTTGTCACTTGCTTTGTTCCTACCAAGAAGAGTGAAGTAAGAGGCAGAATCTTGCAGAGGTCTGAGGCTAAGGATTTTCTCATGGAAGTGAAGATGATGCACTCTAAGTTAAGCGATTTGCTTTATGTTCATTTCCATAGATTCAGGGGAAACGCCAGCAGAACAAAGCCATAATTGAAGAGCACCAGTAATCTTTGATAGAGGAACACAGGATTTTCTCCTTGGATGCCTAAGTACAGCTCAACCTGCTGAATTATTGACTCCTCCCTTGGGGCAGCAGGACAGACCTGCCTGGGTACACAATGCATTGCTAGAAAGCAACACAAAGGGAGCAGCAGGCTTCAGTTTCTCAAGTCTATTGTGTCTTCAGGCTTCAACAAGTTACTAAAATCAGCGACCAACAGAATAGTTCAAGGTACAGCCCTCCCACATAAGAAAGACTTGTGTTAAAGAATTAAAGCTATTCCAAACATGTATTAAAGACAACAATGTGACTTCAACTACTTCAAGTACGTGTATCTGAACCATTCAAATGTGTTCAATGTATAAAATATTTAGAAGGGAAAAAGTAGGCATCACTGTCTACAAACATAAAAAGACCGTCAGAAGCATGTTGATTTCTGAAAGTGAAAAGATACTGAGGAGAGGAGAGCCTTACTTTCTGCTTGAATTTATCAAAGAGCTATCATCCATAGCAAGTCATGCACTGGAGAGCGTCAAAGAAAAAACAACTCAGAGCAAGGCAGGTTTTGCATATTCCAATATAACCAGTTGTAATTATTTGCAAGGCAATCCATGAACCAATCCTATTTCTGTCTTTATGTTTAATCAACTTGCAAGCTGGCTTTCTCATCTTACCATCTTCAGCAGTATCTTCATTTTCTTTTTCTTCTTCTAATCCCATTTCATCATCTTCTAACTCCTCTCTCTCTTGTTTTAGTTCTCCCTTTGTAATTGACTTTGATATATCTAGTTTTTTGAAGTCAATATCTTCATCTGTTTTCTACGACAAATTTAAAATCAATTTACACTTAAATTCAAATTAAGAATTAAATACAACAGCTATTGTAAGATAAATAATATCAATGTCACGTTAAAAGCGCCTATTCTTGTAAAGATGCTAAGAATTTTCAAATAAAGTGTTATGAATAAAATCAAATAAAAACATAGGAAATTTCTCTCACCTTTGCTGGCCAGCAGAACAACACACCTAGACCAACAGGGAGAGCTAAAGTCAAGATGTAAAGAACCCAGAGCCATGGGTGGTCTTCTGCAGCAGTCACCAGTTGCCTAAACATACCGGGCTATATTAAAAACAATGTAAGAAAAAAAGATTATTTTACATTTACATCCCTCTCAACACTTCATTAAGCTTATTAAGTGTACTGTATGTATTCTAAGCTTTATGTTGCCCAAAGAAATCCTTTCTTTACTTTGGCTTTTTAATGACTAAAACATTAGTGGATTTCAATGCTGGTATAGTGACACCTTGACAGATTGCAAATAAGTAGCAGGGGCTAAGGAGGAGAGCCTGTTAGTACAAACTACAACCTCAGACCAGGACACCCTCCCAGCTACTGTATTTCTCCCTGTGCTCTACTACCTCAGCTGAAAGCTCCTTAGAGCTCATCAAGAGATTCAGAGCAGCGGCCAGCCTCCTGAAGAGCAATGTCTTGCTCCATCTGTACTACCACGTTCTCTCCTTTGACAGCCAATTATCCAGGGAGTCAATCGTCCTTCCAGCCCAGTTCTGACTTGTACAGTCAGACAAATAGGTAGAGAAGTGCCTGGTCTAGTCAGACCTCTGGAAGGATACATCAGCAACTAAGGTAGGAAGTTTGAGAGACACAGTGGGGTGAGGGGACTCAAGGGAAATTCTTTTTGCTATTGTGTGTACAGATACAGATGCAGCTCCAGACAGAAAACCAAACATTTCTGAAAGGGGCAAGGTTGGAGGAGGAGGTGGCTTTCCAAATCGCATGGGCAGATATGCAGTTGCTACTTGCTCATCCTGTGACAAACAGCAGCTGTCAGGAACTGGTCACATTTGTCACCAACCCATCGTTTCCTTCCCACTCAAAAGAAAATACAGGACTGTGAGAAGGAAACTGCAGTCAGTAAAGACGGCCACTAGAGGGGCTCACAACCCCGTAAGTCAGGACAAGGTCATCTTGAGGAAGAGAACTAGAAAAAACAAACTGTGGCTGCTGGACAAGTGCAGCATACAAACAAAATGTGGATGTACACAAAGAAACCCAAGAACAGATGCAGCTCCACAAACATGCATGCTTTTATCAGAGCTGTGTAATATACATCTAAGCAGCCACGGGCCTAAAATTATTAAGCACACGACTACTTATCCATTCCTCACGGGAAGGAAACACCTGAAGAACGGGGAAAGGGAACAGGCAGGAAAAAAAAAGAAAGAAAAAAAACCCCAGAGGTTTTTGTGTGTAACTAACTCAGCTTCCATTTGCTGACAAGTTCTGAACTCGTGAACAGTGGAAGACTCATTAACTGCAGCAAAGCCAATTTCTAGCTAAGTAAAATGTTGTCAGCATTAATTGACAGAAATTTCTTCCAACAGTGCTTCTTCTTCACTTTTGGCTCTCGAGAATATAGTGAAGTTTGTACCTCATTAGCACTTGCTACTAATTTCTTCAAGCCCCAGCCATCTGCTGCCCAACGATCTGCTACTTCTTTTTCTGAGCAAATGATGAAGTTATCAAAGTAGATATCAGATGTCATAGACCAGAGTTCTAAACCAATGGCACTGACAGTGGTCATCTTGAATGGATGAAGATCTTCAAAATAGTCTGGGTTTGGTATTTTCCGAGGGCTCCAGATTCCCTATTAAGGAAAAAAAATAATAAAAAAACCCCACATGACCTGTACCTCACGAAAAAACAAACTGTGAAACAAATTTTAAAATTAGAACTTCCTGACTATTTTAAATGCATTATTTAAGAAGACAAGCAGTAGAGTTTAACTTATACAAACCCAAAATTGGAAATAGCCTATAGGGTTTCTGCAGATGGGTCTGTTTTCTGGGTTAGGGCAGACTTCTCTGCCCTTCTCTGGAGACCTTCAAGACCTGCCTGGATGCAGCCCTGAGTAATGTGCTGTGGGCAGTCCTGCTTTGGCAGGGGAGTTGGACTAGATGATCTCTAGAGGTCCCTTCTGACTCTGACAATGCCGTGACAATTTTTCTGTCCACACAGGGTTACAGTACAACTGACTGCACAAAGTTAATCCCGGTCTTCCCAGTACTGGTGATTTCAAGCATAGTCTTTGTAAATGGCCTGGAGTCTAGGAAACAAATGTCCTAATACTGCAGGAAAATAAGCATCAGTATTAATTCTTCTTGTCTCTCTTTACGTTAAAATATATAGTTTTGGTTTTTAGTTATCAATATGAGGGATCTTCATCAATGTAAGGGACTGGTCAGTATTTTATGGTCAGTGATGGAATCTTCCGAGATAAGCACCTATTGTCTGGTGGCCTAAGTTTGCAGGGGAACTACATCCCAGGATCCACACGGTCCTTTCCAGCGTGTGCAAGTGTGCCCGCAGAGGAATTGTTCATTTAAAAGACCCATGCTTAAAACCCCAAGAAAAAAGAGAAATATTTCATTAAACGATAATGTGATTCAGAACAGAATTCTACAGAGCATATTGAATAAGCAGTACCGTTGCAATGCTTTGCAAAAGCTATTTTCCAGTATATATAAAGTGGAAAAAAAATAATTAAATGCTAAAAAAAGCTCAAAATGCTGAGCGATGGTACTCAGGCTCACTCTAAAACCTAAATATACTGTAAAAAAAGCCTAGAAAAATATATTACTTTGACTTGCCTACTCTGTTGAACTTGGTACCTTTCAACGACGACTTAAAATATTGCTATTACCTGATAGTTAGGATTATCTATCAGAGGTGCTTTCCATTTTCCTTTATACTTCGGGTTGTTCTTCATGGGACGCACCCAGTGTCCACAACCAGGTGCAGCCTCACACTTTGGATTAGAGATCTGAGGGGCTTCCCACTCCCCATCCATTTCTTCATCCCTAAAGAAAAATAATAATAATACTAAAAAAATACAAACAACTGATTTGAGATTGGACTGGTCTGAACACCAGTAGTCAATCTGAAGAAGTTAGGATCCACACATATTTTCCTGTAACAACATCAGAATTCTGACCCACTCACAAAACTTCACCCAGCAGGATGAACACATTTTTTTATTTTCTTTGGTTGTTTATGTGGTGGTGGGGTTTTTGCTGTTGTGGGTTTTGTTTGGTTTGGCTTTATTGTTGGTCTGGTTTTTGTGGGTGTTTTTGGAGTGCTACGTTTTTTATATTTTTTTTTTTTAAAGGTCACATGTTCATGACTCCCACAGCATGACTGAACGCAATACTACTCCTGCACCTGCAGACTGCTTGAAACAGTTCTCCAGAAGATGCTTAGAGATCCCCCCTTTGAGACTCAACTTAAACTGTTCCGTGGTTTAACACTGTAACAAATTCTTTCAAAGAGGTCCTTCATACTCTGTTTTGGTTTAACGTCTTCAGGAAACAAAAGGCAAATGACATGTTCATGTTTTTCTAAAAGCAATCCCAAAACAAGTATTTGGCCACAGCTTATACATTCCAACCTACTACCTCAGAAGACAGTTAGATTTGGATTGACTTCTAATCCACAACTCAGAACTGGCCACAGAGAATAGGCAGGCTTATTTACAAGACACGTTAACAGCCCTCACTTATTGATCAAGTTCTTACCAGTCCTTTGGTTTTTTTGCATTAGGGTCTGGAACATACTGTGGTTCATCATCAAGCCATCCCTCGGGCTTAACAGCATCAAGATCTTCTATTTTGGAAGGCTCATCTTCGTCCCTTCAAATACAGATTTATGTTAGAAAATACTGTAGCCCGACACTGAACCAACGTTCTCTTCAGAGGACTGCAACTGCCATGAAAAGGATGCTTTTCAAAGACAGAACACAATTAGACATGCAATTATCCTTTTACAAATATCTGAATTATATTTACATTGTTTCAAAGTCCTGCAAAGCCCAGAAATCGCTGACATCAACTGGCAGACCTCAGCCAAGTCTTTCCATTAACTTTTTCCCCTCCTCTTCCTGAGTTGCAGCACCAACAGGAGTTTACACAGGAAGAAGCAGAAGTCATTGAATGTAAATTAACACTACACGGTGAAAAAAA
>VZTM01039525.1:2474-13206 GCA_013400555.1 Jacana jacana | reverse complement strand
TTCATTTGTGCTCTCTTTAGGTAACCTTTTCCTCTCAACTCCTATCCTCTACCCTCATTTGATGTCTCTTTCCTCTCCTCTGTCTTGATTTCTCTTTGTAGAGTTTCCTTTCCATCCACCTCTGTCTTTCTAGTTCTTCCCTCTTACTCTCTTCTGGCTTTTTTCCTTGCCCTCTTATCTTCTCTCTCTACCTCTCCTCTCGGAGGACTCTCTGCCTTTGGCTTTTTCCTGTAGATTGGGCTCCATGGCACCTTTCATGAATGCTGATTATCCTGGTCAGAGCTCTGTGAGTATTACACTGGCTGAGTTGCTCTTCATTTGAATCTTGCCTTGCAGCCATTTATCAGGAAAGGAGTGTTGCATCCAACTTTGACTGACAGTTGATTGGCAGGCAAGAAAAGCAGCCACCATCTCACATGGGAATGCTCAGAAGCTTGCAGAGGGACATAAAATGTCAAACCACTGTGATCCACAGCCTTTGCTAAGAGGCTTAAGAGATCAAACTAGATCAGACACATTTTATTTTTGAAAAATAAACTGTATTGTTTCAACTTTGAATGTCATCATCAATAGCATAATTTCTGCTTTCTGCAAGACAGGCTCCTACAGACTATGGCATCTTGGGCAGTGTAGACTCTCTCTAGACTTGCCACATGTGCATTAGTTGTACAATTCACAGGTTGTTACGTACAATAAAGGTTGTTACCTACATGGGGGAATGCTGCTCAGGGAAGTGTATATTCTCTAACTTAAGCTGTGATTTAATTTTTTTTTTTAATTATTATTTTTTACAGACCCTTCTCTAACTGTGAGCATGCTTTGAGTTTAGACATTTTCAGCTGCCTGTTGCTTCTTAGTATATAAGCACGGTGTGCTTCAACTCTTTGTAATACTATGGCTTGTGGTGATACGGTAGTGTCACAGAGTCCTAAGTGGCACCACAGAACCTCGTCAGAAAATGGCTGCAGCATTGTTCTGTGCAGTGGGGAATAAAAAGGTAAATGGCTGTCTTTTGCTGGATATAGAGAATCCTCACCAAAATATGGGTACTGTGAATGCTAAATATTTTGGACCAAGAGCTCTTCTGGTTTAAGTAGTTTGACTCTAGTAAAATTAATAAGCATGAGGGAAAATGCAGATTGCATTTTAAAGCTAAAAATCTTGCCTAGACAACCCTATATTTTAGTTACATTATTTCCAGACAAAATTTAAAAGGGAAATATTTAATATAATTGTGCATGATTGGCCATGGGACTTCCTGGTTAAACAAGGAACTTCCTGGTTTTGATCACAGTATGAATCTGAACTTTCCATTGAATTACTCCTCAGTGGAAGCTGGGTGGACAAGAAGGTGAACTGAACCTTGTCGCAGGCACTGTTCTTACCTATTGGCTACTGCTGGCTTTCTAGTGCTTTTAAAATCAAATCATGGATGCATAGGAAAAAATCTTACCTTGCCAACATATTGGTAGTCAGTTCCTGTGTATTCCTCCAATAAAAAGAATTGATTCCACATCCAGCTCCTTTTGGAACGATGAAGGTCTTGCCTGCTGTTTCCAGACAATACTAAAACCTTTTCCTTTTCTGGAAAGCCACTAGTCCTTTTGGATAATGGAGTTAAGAAGCTTTGGTGGAGCTGACCAGCCCAAAACAGCAACCAGAAGCAATGGTAAGTTCTCATCGTGGCAACTCAAGAAGGTCTAAATAATGACTTTTTTTCTTGTCCTCAAACTAACCTACTTTACTGCACTGAATCCAGTCTCATGCCGTCTTCCTTCTTTAAATAGTCTTTGCAGTCTCAAAGGATCTCTGAAAAGAGAAATAACAACTTTTTAAGCATTTTGGAAGATACTTAACACTCATCACTACATCAAATAAGTCTGAAGAGTAGAAGAGTAATAGTGACTGTTGAAAAGCTGGGATGTTTCTGGTTCAAAATGTTGCAAGTGGTCCTTCAAATAAGCTGAGTGAACCTATACTGAATAGGAGGAAAGAGTCCTCATGTTTGGGTTTGTGGTTTGGGGTTTTTTTTTCCCCTTTAATGCCAGTTACTTGCATTCATTGACCAAGGCAAACTAGGTTTTTTTTTAATTTTTACTGCCTGGACTTTGGGATGTAACTGATTAGTTTTTGACTGGGGATCTTGATGAGGTTACCTTATTATGTCGAAGAAGGACTAGGAAAAGTGCACCTTGCCTTTCCAGGAGACATTCTGTTGCTATAGTTATGGGCTGAAGAGCCTGGACTTAGATAACTCCAAGATTTTCCCCTCACATTTAAGGAGTTTTGCCTTTGACATCATTTAGGAAGGGTCAGGTAAACAGGTTAGTGAGATAAATATGCATATTTGCCAATATCTCCCACATACTAGACCTCTTTGATACTGCGTAGGAAGTTAAGTGGACATTTTGATTTCCTCAGTTACTGCCAGAGTTTTGTACTGAGTTTTCTATCAGTACAGAAGTACAACAGTTATATATGTAACTGTTTTCATTAAAAACTTCCAAAACTAAAAAAATTCAGCTAGTTCATCTCCACCTGCAGGGTTGTACTAGCTACTCCTTCCTACTATTATTAATACTAAATATCTGTACACTTTCAAAATAATGATGAAAATGATCCCTGTCTCCGAAGACTGGATGATTTTCATGACAAAAAAAAGCTATACATACAGTACCACACTGTAGTGCGGACAGATCTTCTGTTTTTAAAGAAATTGAAGGCTTCTATTCAGGAAGAAGAAATAATACCGTGTGTAACTAATCATACCAAATGACTAACGAGCAGCTTTGGAACATTTCCTAACTTGACGAATTCAGAATTCGTTGACAGAAACTTTCCACAACATGTATTTTTCATAAACACTTCATTAAATTTTTAGTCCAAACAGATCCATACTCTTAGAGAAGGATCATTTGATTAATTTTCATTTGGTTTTGCACATGGAAAAGTTTGTTTTTTTCAGTATCCTCCTCAAAAACCCATAAATCATTCTGAAACAGGACAAAATTCAAGAGCAGTTCTCAATATTTGTAAATAAACAATGTGAATGACAGTCTGACTATACCAAGTTGAAAACAGAATTTTTTGTTTTATTATGTAAGCATTTCACACAGCACTACTTGCATCATATTCTATACCAAGGGGCAATTTTTTTCCCCTCTATTACGTGAGTTTCTTATTTTAAAGGTGTAAATCAGTTAGAACTTAGCCTTTGAGCTACACTGATGGAATTTAAGCATTTACAGTGCCTCAGGTTAGCCTCTCTTCTGCTTGTCATTGCTCTTAGTAATAATTTTTATAAAATAACCTCAAGCCTCTTGCAGTTTCTCTTAATTCTCTATAGCAAATAATTTTCTATTAAAAATATACTGCTTAGCTTTTTAGATGGATATTGTTAATGGGACAGGGTGGCTCAAACAATAGTGTTTTACTGCTTCAGAAGTTAAAATACCATGAAAAAGATAACATCTGGGTGAGAAGGAGTCAGTTTTTTAGCATTTAGAGGAAGAATGGAAATGGTACAATTAATTCTGAAGCACTGTAGTTTCCTCCAGAAAAGAGGGACAGTTTCTTGTTAGCTCTTATTAATTCCAGTTAACTTTCTGTAGGTAAAAACAACTCTGTCCTGCAGGTCATGGGAGCTGTGTCCACGTAGCGCTTTGAGTCCTGTGAGATAGACACAGACAGGCATATACATACTCACATACATGTAAGAATGCATGCACATACACACAGAGATGTAAGAGCGAGAACAGACCTGCTGCCCACCGCAAGATTAACTTCACAGAGGAGGAACAGAAAAAGCCAGTATGACTATGTTTTAGGCTGTGTTCTGCAATTGCCTTCAGTGCAATTCATGTGCAATCCCAACAAATAAATGTGCAGGTCATGAAGGGTACATGGGTACCAGGCACCAGGCTAGGGAGACCAGAGGTGGTTTTAACTCTTGTCCAGTTTTTATAGTCTTTCTTATCCTCTTCCTTCCAACCTGCGTAGGGTTTTGGTTTTTTGTTTTGTTTTGTTTTGTTTTTTTATGGCTCTGCCAACATCCACACATCCACTCCTCTCACCCCCAGCTCTGAGTGGAGTCTGTTTCAGTGGGCGTCTTCCCTGATGTGATATGAAAGATGAGTTACGTCTCTCACGATATTTTTGACATCCACTTTCTTGCCAGGTTGCTTTGCAGGGGACCTGGGGCCTGCCCAGGTGAGTAATTAGTGCCCCAGGAAGCAGCAGCCCTGGCAAGCTGCCATGTAACTGCAGGGCCCGTCAGGATCTGAGCTTGGAGTGCAGATGCAAAAAGACGGATGAGACAGTGGTTCTGGCTGTGCCCACGTGGCTCTCCTTGTCAGAGAGGCAGGGTCTGAGGTAGCATATGAGTGAAGCTATTATTTTGCTATTAGTGATGGCTGCATGGATTGCTGAGGTGTGAGGGAGTGAAAATGATCACTTGACAGGCTCTCCTAGTGCTCGTCTCATTACCCCGACAGCCAAATCCCACAGTGGGGCTCCATACCTCTGCTCCTGCCTGTAGTGTTTCCTGAGCTGCGCTGCCTGGAGCAGCATTACCTGGACAGGATTTGTGCCAGCCTGTTAAAGGATCAGTCCTTCAAATGCCAATTGCCAGGGAACAATTACTCCTGCGGGGGAATTTTCTCCACTTGAAGTCAGCTATATTTCACAGCTCTGATGTCATGGGAGAGGTTTTATAGTGGCTCATGCTGAAATATAGCTCACAAGAATGATATCATAGCTGTGAAATACAGCCTCTTCTCTGCAGAGACGTGTCCAAAATGCCGAAATAAGGGCATGATCCTGTAATGTCCTTCTTGACTGGGTAGTCTTCATAAAGCAGCTAAGTGAGTGGCAAGCGAGGAGACACACCTTTACAGACTTCAGCTTAAGCATGCAGCTGGGTAAGTACCAACTGAAGACCACAGTGTCTTTGCCCTGTAGGTGCTAATACCTGTTTTACAGGTCATAGTGATAAATTCAGTTGAGTGAATAAAAAGGACAGGAGCACTATACCTGAGCTGAGCCTTTTAGTTAAGAGTGAGCTCTTGTGGCTCTTAAATGCCTTTCTGTGCTCCACTTTCACTGTCTCATGCTTCAGAGAGGTCTCTGCAGTGTAAAATTTTTCTCATGCAATCTCCTTTATTTTGAAAACAAGTCATTCACCAGGGATCTTTTATTTTCTTTAAAAGGAGATATGCAATTATAAGCTGATAAGACCTTGAGATGTGGGTTAAAATTTCTTTGTTTTCTTCACATCATAAAAAGACAGGCACTAAGACAAAAGAGGCACGTTAAACATGGCATTTCTTTCAACCATCAGCTGGTCAGGTAGTTGGGGAACTCACTGTGTTAATCAACTGTCAAGAGTGAAAAACGATTTTACTGTACAACAGCCTCAGACAACTGGCTTAGCTCTGTCAGCTCAAATATTTAGCAAATCTGGGCTTTTTATGGGAGAAGAAGGAATTTGCATACGCAAGCTTAAAAAAACCCCCAGCCTAACTTTAGATATGATGATTGTTAGCATAAAAGTAATGTCACTTGCAGTCACAGAACTGTCTTCAGTGTGACAAGTCACAGATTTAAAGTTTATGTTCACGCCTCTTTGAAGGATCAAAACCTCAGACAATTGCTTAATCACTATAAATATCTACGTAAAAATTATTTCCCCTAGGTGATGATATTCATAATCAAACTTTATATTCACCCTCTCTCCCAGTATCTTGTTAATGTATGTAATGTCTTAATGCCACCAATGTGATAGTTCAGTGCAAATTTACAGCTTTCCAAATAAACACTTAATTATTCCAGCTATAAATCAAAGAGCAAATATGCCCATTGGAGTCACTCCCACCCCTATGAATCAGGAAGTTCTTCCCCTGGAGATCCCTTTCTGGTACAGTAGTTGGTATCAGGCGCAGGTTCTTGACACGAGGAATCTCAAAGAGGTTCCACCTCTGCTCCCACTCAGCACTGTGGGTTGTGTTGCTCTTCCCAATCAGTGGTTAAATAAACCAGACTAGAAAAGAGCCTTCCCATGAGATGGATCAGCAAGCAGAGGGAAAACATTTTTACTTCATTCCTTTTTGTTCAGCCCATAGTACTCCCCCCTCAATAGACTCATAGGAATATGCTTTATAAAGTGTCCTAGACTTTGGACTTGAGCATAATTTCTTTTCAGATCGCATGCATTCAATTACATTCTTGTATGCATTTATACATCTTAGCTGTTATGAGCTGCTAAATTATTAGATTTTAAATAGCCTCTAAACATGCCAACAACCGTCAGTGTCTCTAAAGTAGCTTTTATTCAAACAGAAGTGCCAGTATAATAGATCTTTTATTCTCTAGTCATCTAGGTAGAGTTTCATTGTTTGAGGGCTGGGTACAAAGCTTCACACGTTAGGATTAAAGTCCATTAGTACACTGGAATGAACACTAATTGTATTTTCAAGAATTGACAATGTACTGTTATTCTTATACTGTGAATGAATGAGGAGGCAAAAGTTATTACCGATGTGACATAGTAATTTAGGAAACCGAGCATGGGAAATGATACTGATATACCCTAGGCGAGTATAACATGTATCTGAAAATTCAGCTAACAGGAATAGTTAGCATTAGATTTTTGGTGGGTTTTTGTTTGTTTGTTTAGGGTTTTTTATTTGATTATATGACACAAAAACCTGCATCCATTTTCATGGTGATTGCTTAGGACCTTGGAGAAAAATGCACAAAGGCAGAGAATAGATCAGGTTCTTTCATTCTATCAGATTACACTATGAATGCATTAGGGTATATATTTTTTACTACCCCAAAATCAGGTCTGATTTATGGTAGATGGTGGAAAGATGCAGACTAATCACTGGATTAATCAACTGCCATATTATATGAAGTGCCTACCACTGCCTTTGGAAGAAAAGGAGGGTTCTGCCTTGCAAGCTTTAATTTATATTTAATTTTGTAGAAGATATGAGGGTACACTAAAAATATTCTGATATCATATCTTCTAGATGTTTAACCAGCCAGCACAAATTGAGTTTGCCAGGCAAACTGACCCTGCTTAAATCTCAAATAATTCTATGGAGCAAACTGTCAGCCACAGTAAACGGAAGCTTCAGCTTCCCAGTTTCCCTGTATGGGAGAATCAGTTCCTAGTCCCCTGGCAAGACCATGCAGTGAGAAATACTCTCCGTACTTGCATGGTTCTGCTGGAAGGACCTTCCCCTGACTCAAACATCAGGTGCAAATGTTTAACCTATCAAACCTGAGAGAGAGGAAGACATTAGCAGTTCATTATCAAATCTTGAGGAATGAAAGGTGGGACATCATTAATGGAGGAGTAGGATAATGGCTAGATAGTCTTGTGGCTGCTATCTAAAGTTTGACAGTTTGTGGTATGGAACTGGGCATGATAGGTAAGGATCTGGTGATTATTTTCTTGGATTTTACCTTGTTATGAAGCCATGCCCAAGAAGCAATGTCCAAGTCCCTAAGAGAATTTGAATAACCCAGAGAAGCCAGGGTCCTAGGCTGTTGAGGCTGTCCTCACAAATGAGAAATATGTGGTTCTGCTACCCGAGGCAAGACTGCAAGGTAAGAATTAAGACTGTAAGGAAAATCTGCAGAATAATTAGTTTCTCATTGCAGGGGGAAAGGTTAAAAAAGCAATAGCTACCCAAAGAAAAGAAAGTGTTCCAGCTAACCTCAAAAAAATAGAGGCTTCCAAATTTGTCATATTCATTTTTCTTCAGTGTCGTATTCATATATTTTAATATATCATATTGATAATTTTTCATATATAGCAAAGAATTCCTTGTTGGATATTTTCAGTAATAGCTAAGTTTCATGTGCTCAGAAGCTGTAATATTGCAGACTTGTTCATAATTGACTTGGACTTAAAAAGCAGTTGTTGAGTTTGAGCTTACTTCAAAATTATGTCTCTCTTATGACCAGTCAGATCTGAAAGTCTCCATCTAATAATTTTCTCTAGTGTGAATTAGCTTTTATAGCTCTGAAATCCAAATGCCCTTTCTCCTTCATTGCCCATGAGGCACTCATTTGTAAATATCAATCATAAACAGAAAAGAAAGTTAAATTTTCAGTGTAAAGATAGCTGACGAAATTTT
The DNA here is from genome assembly GCA_013400555.1 of Jacana jacana. NCBI lineage: Eukaryota > Metazoa > Chordata > Aves > Charadriiformes > Jacanidae > Jacana > Jacana jacana. Next base: position 5,059 of record VZTM01039525.1, on the reverse strand, counting down.
AATCTTCTGATGATCACTTATTTGATATCTTTGTTATATAAATGCATATGCTCTAGTGATCATTCCTGTAAATACACCTCTGAAATAAACGAAAAAACAGAACAGAGCAAAGAGAGAATTCAAACTGAAAGATGTGTGGTTTTAAACTAGAGGTGCTATCTGCAGACATCAAGTACACAACGTAATTGCAGTCAGCAGAGGTTGATTATAGTGTCTTTCAAAGTCATTTTATTATTCGGTGCTCTCAGCAGGAAAAAAGGTCCAGGACTATAAAAATAACTAAATGCAGCAGAAATGTTAAGATAACTACTACTTCCATCCTGCACTGGGATCTATTAACATGGCCCTTTTGAACAAGGCAACTACTTTAACCTTAGTGGACCTGAATGTACACGAACACCAGTCTTCACAAAAGCACACACTGACAAAAGAGGGAAAGTGAGAACTTCTTCTTTAGTTCATGAATGGCGGTGGCAAAAGATGACTGTATAACTTTATTCGGTAGCTAGCGAGTGAATTGTCAATGTTGTTTGTCTATTCTCAGATATTTTTATTTTTCTTCACCTCGCATTTGAAAAGCGCCTTAGTGTCAACTTGTTTCAGACGTGCCCACTCTAAGTCTCTGTATTTAGCCACACTGGGAGCATACCTCTTATCCACTGTACATAAACAGTCTCAACAACAAGATAGAGGAATGGCACAGGAAAGAAAATCTTGTTTCCATTGTAAGGTTGCATTAAGTGACTTTCCTGTAGTCATTCAGAAATATCTGTGGCTAGGCTGGTGCCTGGACTTAGATTTCCTGAGGCATACTTCTGCATTTTAAGGAGGTTATTCTTCCTTTCTGATTGTGTGTCAATTCTACACTGTATATATCAGTAATATCTGTAATGTAACCATTAACCATCTGTAATGTAGCCATTAAGTTCCCCTTTGCTTTACATACTGGCTGGATGTTGGCATACACTGAGGGGTGTGTGGATGCCGTAGCTGGAGCACCTGGAAAAGGATCTGACTTTCCCTGACTTTCCAAGAGCAGTAAGTGCTGCAAGAGGAGCAACCTTATGTAGGCATCACCTCTGCAAGCAGCTATATGGAGGAGGAATGACAGACCCAGCTCTAGCTGATTCTGTCCTCTTTGTGAGCTATTTGCCTCTGCGTGGCATTAACAGAAAGGAAGAGCTGGTCTTGTGAAAGGCTTCTAGGATCTTCTGCCTTTTGCAAAAGGTGCTGTGAAGACAGGCCTTCACTGTATTTCATTGTCTTCCTGCAGTGGGAAGCATTCTGCTAATGCTGCGTTATAATCTAAAATGGGGGACAAATATGTGACTAGCAGGTAACAAAACAAAACTGTTCCTTCATGAACAGACTAACGCAGTTAAGCAAACCACTGCATTTAACAGGAGGACAAATAGGTAGCACTCCTGCTGCTGTGCATATAGGGTACATGGGTCTTTTAGTCCTGATCAATACCTTAATAGCAGAGATCTGCATAGAATCATAGCCAAAGCAGTACAAAAAGCATCTTTGAAGCTATGAAAATGCTGTAGGAAAACCTTCTTCCTTGTTGCAGTACCTGATGAAAGCCTGCAGTGTTGTCATCCTGTTGTGAATGTTAGTGTTGTTTTCAGATGTGCAATACGCCACTATCAAACTTGCAGCTGCTTTTATAAAGTTGGTGTTTTCCCTAACCTTATTTATTTACTTATTTATTTTAGAATAGGGAACTAGCAGGTTTTTCAAAGCAGGAGTGTCATTAAATAGCAATTCAGTTCTACCTTACGCATGGAAACCTGATGTCTGAAAAGGAGCTTAGCCTCCCTACCTAGTTAATACAAAGTGAAAGGCTCTAGAGTGACTTGAAACGTTTAAGTTAAAGCATTTTATCTCTCCACTGAAAAAGCTACATTGTTTGAATACCTCTTCTTCTGTTTCCTTTTAGACTCTAGTTCTTGAAAGTCTCCTAGACAGGCTCTTAGAAGTGATCATTGACATTTTAGGCTCTTCATTCTAAAGCAAAAATTGAGCTATTTTAAACAAGACTGCATTCTGAGAAGGGTATGAAATGCTACAACCCAATAATGTCTAGTAACAGAACTATTTCAAATATTTAGACAAATTAAAAAGAAAAAAAAAATCACCACAAAAAAACTCATCAGCTTTCCTTGAAAATTATTTTTCTTGATGTAGATGAAATATCCTGTTTTGCTTTTTCCATGGACAGTCAGCCTACCATTTATTAGGCACCTACTTCCATGCCATCCCAGGAAAATTATCCACAAGCTCCCATAAATGAGACAGAACCATAGACAACTAATCCTTTTTGTGCTGATCAGCAATTACTCAAAGCCAAGGTGTCAGCAATACCCTCCAAACACAAGAGAAAAATCTGGGCTTGCAGCTGCTTTAGTGGCATTGCAGTTCTCCCTCAAGTATTGCAGTGTGACAATGAAGGCAGAGGCTATACTGCCACATGCATAGCCAGGAATAAAAGGAAGGAGGAGGTAAGGTTTGTTTTTCAACAGGAACCAGCATATCTTCTTATCAAAGACTGACTGTTTTTGACAGCAGTAATTAGGCAGTTC
>VZTM01039524.1:0-42985 GCA_013400555.1 Jacana jacana | reverse complement strand
ATGCTTTAAGTTCAACAGCTGATGGCTGTTAAGAACGAAGAGCATGCATTACGAAATTACACATCAAATATCACTGGTAGCGGTCAGGAAAAGGCTAACATTCTATGTAGGCATTTTCAGTTAAGCTGATCCCAGTGCAGATGTATAGACAAATGCAAAGCAACAGGGCAAAAAATTGACCATTTCTTAATCTTTCAAATGCTGCTGTCTTGACCTTTCCTAAATCATAGGACCAAATTGCAGACTGGCTTCATGCAAGGCAAGGGTGCTTAAGGATTTCTGCAACACTTCCAAAAGTGCATTTACTACTCTGAAGTGGTAAATCTCAGCTTAAAAAGCTCTCCTTTCTGCAATTCTGAAGATTATTGCTGGGAAATAAAGCAATAAAAATACCGGTGGTTTCATGTTGTAACTAGCGGAAATGTCAGTGCATGTTTTCTGTTGAGCAGCTATCCCTGATGGTGCCTACAGAAGCATGCCCATGTGTGTCACAGCCCTAGCAGGACTGCACTTCAGAGATATCTAGGGAAATCTAAGGAACACTGTTAAATGTAGTGTTTATTCACACTTGTAACAGTAAATACATACTCAGAAGTAACTGGGTAGGGTTTTATCTATCTAGTCTTTTGATTCAACATTAGTGATGTCATATATGACACTTTTGGGATTGTAGATGCTATACTTAAAATTTAGCAAACCAAGGACAAATTATTATGATATGACACATCAAGTAACAAGTCATTTAGGTTGCGAGGAGCAGGTTGCAAGTATGACTACTGTATGTTGCAGATTATTGTAAGCGTTGTAACAGAGGGGGGTTTATAAGCACAGTATTTAAATTGTAGCTCCATCCAAGCTGTCTAATTGGATAAGCTCCACAGTAAGTTACAATCCATATTTTGTTAGGATGCCAGACAATTTTTATAAGAATAACCGTGCTCAGTAAAAGCAAAATTGTGTTTAGCAGTCTTGGAGAGTCACTTGGGAAAGGATATACAAACATGGAATATAGATATAAGAACAAAGGATATAAGAGCAGACACTTGGGAAAGGGTATAAGAACATGGCAAAATGTTCAGTGTGCATCTCCTTGCTTTTAATGACTTGTAGCTCTCTTCCATGTCAGAGATAGTACCTTCGTATGCAAAAGCTATGCATGGATTGTTTACTTTTCATAAACTTAAGCCTTTTTTAAAAAAAATATGTAAACTTGGTTGTGTAGATCATCTAGGCACAATTAATTCATTAGGGTAATTCTTTTTTGAGTAGAAAGAACTTTTTGTTTGTTTTTAAATCTTTCATCTGTCAATCAATCCTCAAACTCTTAAATTATGCACAGCGGTATATTCACCCTCTCCATGCAAGTTGTGATGTTACAAATGCTCCCTCACTACATTTTCTGATCATGCCTTTTCCAGCCTGANNNNTGGGTTGGTTTTGGTTTTATTTTTCATTTTCTCATGAGCATTACTTTACTTTTATTAGGAGTTAATTTAATTTGGGGTTTTTTGGTTTGGGTTGGGTTTTTTTTCCCTGGAAAATTATCACAGAATAATAGAATACCAGGTTGGGTGGGACCTCAAGGATCATCCGGTCCAGCCCCTCTAGGCAAAAGTACAGTCTAGACAATATGGCCCAGCACTGTGTCCAGCTGTATATTAAAAGTTTCCAGTGTTGAGGAGTCTACAACTTCCATGGGGAAATTATTTCAATGGCTGATTGTTCTTGTTTTGAAATTTTTTCTCTTGTGTCCAGTTGGAATCTCTCCAGGAGTAACTCGTACCCATTACCCCTCTTCTGCTCCATGTGACTTCATGAATAAGGGACTCTCCATCTTCTTTGTAGCCACCCTTTAAATACTGGAACATGGTGATAAGTTCTTCCCTAAGCCTTCTTTTCTCAAAGCTGAACATACCCAATTCTCTCAGCTCTTCCTTATGTCGTAGGCTTCCCAGTTCTTTGATCATCTTTGTGGCCCTTCTCTCAGGATCAGATAGTCCATCTGCAGCCCTCTGCTGTCACCTTTCATTTTCATTCCCCTGAATATTTTAAGATCCTTTTGAGTTTGTTTGGGTTTCTTTACTGTACTATTCATCCTCTTCTCTAAATAATTTATAATATGTTAAAAAGCACCAGCCCTAGCACCAATCCCTGTGGAACCCACCAGCAAACTACACTGAGTAAGCTGTTCATTGATCCCTTCCCTCTACTTCCAGCACTTTATCCGTGAGAGAGTTTCCTCTCTTGTCCCATGACAAGTTTGCTTTGTTGAAAGTTTTTACTCAAATACCTTGTTGAAGGACTTTTGGGCTATAGTTTTTCCCCATGTTTTTGTTGTTTCCTTGTGTATTTTTGCATAAATTGCATTAACTCCTCCCTAACATGGCCTATTTATCCATTGGTCCATCCTAATTCTTTATTGCTTATTCGTCATTTTGGTATCAGTTACACCGGTTTGGGTGTCAGTCTCACCACAGTATAGTTCCATGGATAGCCCCATCCCCTTTTAGAAAATGTATTTGTATCATCTATGACACTCCTGCTACTCTGGTGCCAAAGCAATTTTAGTCAAGAAGTTAGATGCTTGGCATTAATAGTTCACCTGTTTCACTATTGAGTTGCTATTGAACTCCAGGGAAAATATCATCTGGCCTGGGTGACTTGTTACTATCAGCTTTGTCAGTTCATTTTGTGACCTGTTCTACCAATACTGCAAACTGAGTCAGATCCTATGATGCTTTTTACCTAAAGAAAAATATCAGCATAAGAGTTTGTCTCGGTTCCCTGTGTAAAACTTAGTTGCAGAAAAATTATTTATCTTGTATTAGGCTTCTGAAACTGCATTAAAGTGAGTGTCTTGTTAATTGGGTTTGCTCAGTCCAATCTATAAAGCCAAGTTGTTTCCCCAGTTACAGCAAATAAATGCCAGAGACTGCTGGATCTGTTTCCAGCTTTGGTTCCTGAGGGCGGAAGTTCCTTTTCCCTTGTAGCTGGCAACATGAGGCAGTGTAATATGGTATCTACAGTGTAACTTCAGAATCGCTTGTCTTGTTTGATAATACCGCTGTGTCTAATTGAAGGAGTTTATGATGACCCTTCCATTTCTGCTTGAAGAACAAGGGGAAAGAAAGCCATCATCTGCTACCTGGAAATCTTTCCTTTATCCTTATATTTCCAACAATCATAAACCTAACAAAATATCATAACATTTTTCTGTGTTTGTTCTTTTCTCTTCTTTCTACCCATAAGCAAATTTAAGCTTCTGCCCTTGTCTTTTTTTGTTGTCTGGTGGATGCCAATACCCAAGAAGTTGCGTTTCTAGTGTTGATCTACAAAGGGGGATGGGTGGGTACTCTGTGATTCCCAAAGTGGCACTCCAGAGCCTGAATGCTGTTGTCAGGGCAATAAGAGGAGGGAGGATCACAGAATCACAGAATGTCAGGGATTGGAAGGGACCTTGAAAGATCATCTAATCCAATCCCCCTGCCAGAGCAGGAGCACCTAGAGCACATCACAGAGGAACATTCCAGGAGGCAGGAGCCTTTGCTCTGTAGTGAGTGACAGAAAGCCAAATTCTTTTTCTAGCTCCTGCCTAGACTGTATCAGTGCCCTTTATTGCAAAGGCAGGCAGACTTAGAGACAGCAGATATCTACATTATCAGAGCATCTTCCACTGGAAAAACACCCCAAGAAACGTTCCCTTGCTGCCATCGTGTGGTCCCTTGGATTGTTTCCTGCAAGTACACTTGTGCTAGTGGAAACTGTGACACCCAGTCCTTTTTGAGACAGAGTCCTTGGGAGAAGTGGTCTTAAAATGGGAATAGGATCTTTTACCTCCATTTGTTTGTGAACTGTTCAAAAGTAACTTAGATTCATAATTCAAAACTGTTATATAGTTTCTAAAGTTCTTAGTCTTTGGATTGAAATGAACTCTTTGCACACTTGATGTTCAGTTCATAATACTACATCTGTTTCTCTGCATATCAGAAGTACTGATGTATTGTCATTTATTGTTCTGTGTGACTGTGCTTGCACTTTAAATTGACCTAAATGTGGAATGGTGCTTTTGCCTATTTATCCTGTTACTGGCCACCTACTCCTCTCTTTTCTTCCTTTTGTTGCCTGCCCATGGAGAAGAAGCTAGGAAGTGATCTGGCTGAAAATAAGTAATTTTCTGCTGGATTTGCATGGCAGCAGTGGTGCAAGGGAAGTGTGGAAATGCAAGAGATGTGTTTGGTGCAGAAGGCAGTCTTCCCTTACCCCTTTTCAGGCAATCACCCTGTATCTTGGTTCTCTTACATCAACTGCAAAACTGCTACCTGAGTGGATGCAAGAAATGAAGCTCAAAATTAGGTTAAAATGAGTAGCTGTTTCATCAGTTCAGAGTTTGTGTTGAATTGTTTTCTATTGTGCAATTAAATTGCTTCTCTGAATATTCCTGTTAGCAAATTTGGTATCTTAATAGAGGCGAGCTTCTCTTAGAATAAATATGCAAGAGATGATCCTTTTTCGGTGCTCACATAGGTGTTTGTATAGTCACACATGATGCATTTCAGGTTTTATTGAGAAAGTTTTAAGCTTCTCGGTGGAAACTCCAGCTAAACCAATGCGGTCTCAACCTTAAATGAATAAAAAATGGCTCCCACCAAAACAAAAATTAAGTTTATCTGTCTGTAGGATTGTGAAAATGTATGTGAAGTATTGGAGCACTTGAAAAAATATTGGGAAGGGTGATGAAGAGGCACCAGATGGAGCCAGAGGAAGCACAGGACAGCACTGGGTAGAAAAAAACATCTGAAGTGATTCATTCTTGAATCTAAATGCTGAATGAGAGCTGGACCCAATTCATACTTGCTGTTTCAGTCTTGCTGTTTGCAGAAACGGGACCCTGTATTCTGTCTATCAGGACCTGACAGATAAACAGGGTTGCATCAAGGGGCCATCAGTGCCAGTTTTTGAGTTGTTAATTCACTGTTGGGCATCCTTTGTATGGCATCAGCAATGAGACAATGCAAAGTGCAAACCAGTACTGGATGTAGAGTACAATGTGTCTGTAACCCTTCTTGGATTTGCATCCCCAGAGGGCTGTCAGAGGTGTTTCACCACCCCACCTGCCCTTTGTAGCACAGCTGCCCTGAGGTCAACATGCTCTGCACATCTGCAGCCTGTCACAGAAATCCATGGCTTGGGCTAGTTCCAGGCCTGTTCCTATATTGTGACATGGTTCCCAGCCTGTGTTTTCAGTCTCTGGTGTCAGATTATAAGATGCCACAGTTGGTTTAGTGCAGTCTATTCATTTACATATAATTGATTGTAATGTGGAAGTCCTGCTTACATTTAATGTCTGCTGCTTTTGTTTTGCCAGTGAGCTGGAGGCATTTGTTGAAGACCTGAAGAGGGACTCCACTGCTTCAGGCAAGACAGTTACACTGAAAGATGTTGAAGATGGAGCCTTTCTTTTGCGTCAAGTGGGAGAAGCTGTTGCTACCCTGAAAGGTATATATTTTTACTTTTTACTTTTCATTCTTTCCTTTTAAGCACAGTGGCTGAGACCAGTTTTGCCTTTGATCTGCAGACATTAACTTTCACTTCCTAAAAGATTTAAAGTTGGGATTAAGGAGCTTGTTGCAGGGCCCCTGGAGAGAGGTAGACACTCAACTATTTAACATTCACCCCATCATCCATTTCTCTCCAGGGCTTTTATCATTTCCTGTTGAGCTTCACAGTTATTGTCTTTGCAGGAGATTTCCCAACATTGCAAAACAAAATGCGTGCCATACTCCGGATCGAGGTCGAAGCCGTGAGGTTCCTAAAGGAAGAGCCCCACAAGCTAGACAGCTTGCTGAAACGTGTGCGCAGCATGACCGATATCCTTACCATGCTCAGGAGGTGATTGCTTGCTTTCTTCCAAACTAAAAAAAATCCTTAAGTAGGGGCTGGAACAGCTTTCGGGTTTGTGTTCTCCCTCCTCTCCCCAGGCAGTTTTGAGAAATGCAACTTGCTTGCAGCATTTTATAAATTCTTCCTAGGGTGCTTTCAAGGGAAAACAACTAAGCCTTCTCTGTGCTCTGTGCAATGGTTCTGTTCTGACCAACAGCCCCAGTAGTCGAGGTCTTATGATTGAAACTAGCTCCCTCTGAACTTCACGTTCTGGACTTGGGAAGTACCTTGATGGGAAAGTTTACAGAGTAGCATCAGTCTGTAGGCATTTACAGCAATCTAAGCTAATAGAAATGTTCTCTGACACTGAAACATGCATCCCCCAAATCTAACAATAAGAAATAAAACTGGAAAAGATTCTAAGTGGACAAAGATATCCTAAACATTTAGAAAGAAAGAAGTATTTTTCAATATGCTTGTGAATTCATGCAAATTCTTTATTGTATTATTTGCCAGGAAGATGTGTTAGAGAAAGTTGAAATATTAGATAAAATCTCTGTCCACTAAGTGCCAGTGTTTAGCTATGTTTGTCAGAAAATATGAGCAGCAAATGACTGCTGATTTTATGAAGCAATAGGCATTGGATTTAATTCCTGCTCGTTACCAGTGAATCAGGCCAAACTGTCAGTGATGGTGATCTGAAATTTACTTCAGTTACAAGAAAATGTAAGTTATAAGCCTGTTGTTGTGACTGTTATTCTAAGGAATGTCATTGTTTCCATATATCCTGAGCATATGTAAAATGGATTTGCCAGTACTGGCAGATGGATAAAATGGCTTATGTAAGAGCTTCTAAGAGCTGACACTTATTTTTCCATGTAGATAAACATCTATATCCTTTCATATTAGTTTCCTTTTCTTAAAAATGACTACAGTTATTTCCTGTCTCACCCTGTTTGAGGAAAAAAAAATCAAACCCAGTAAGCTATGCATGCCAAAGTTTTTCCAAAAGTAGTTTCTTGCAGTGAAAAGTCTTTTTCAGTAATGGAAAAACTGATGGCATTTGATGGCTAGCTAGACTCTGAAGCTCAGCTATTTCACAGCTAGCTGCCAGAAATAGTTGACTTGATACATCCTCAGCTCATTCTACCCCAAATTCTTGACAGACAGGGCTTTCCTGAAGTATAATTTCATAACTTTGTTCTGGCAATCTGCCAAACTGCTCCTCCACATTCCATGGAACTACCACTTTCTGTGCAGTCCAGGAACATCTTGTTTAGCTAGCTACAGTGCTAATTTAAGTCAACTCATTAAATTTATTTAAATTTAAAGAATCAGTTATTTATTTGAATTTATTACAAGCTAATTACATTTAAGTCATCTGATTTCTATTCTTCCTCTAAAATGAACCCACTGTAACTTATGGTTTGGTCAAAAAGTGCCAGTACATCCATGAAGGTTTGTAAACATTTTAAAAGGCAAAGCTATGCTAATTAAAGCGGCCTCTTTAAAACACTGAGTCCCTGACTCTGAGAGAAAGCTATAAAGTCACCCAACTGAGAGCACCAGGAAGAAAAACCCACCATTTTGATATAAGTGCTTTTCCCTTGCAAAAGTTTATTGCCAAGTATTGCTGATGACTGGCTTGTATCTAACCATGTGGCACGTTGTTGTGTTCAATTTGGCTGAGCAGACATGTTACAGAAGGACTGCTGAGGGGTGTGGATCCATCCCAAGCCGTGCAATACTCTGCTATGGAAAAGACCACTGCAGCTGACCCTCTGAAAAGCCAGGAGGAGCTCAAGCACGCCCAGGGACACACACAGCAAAGCATCACAACAATCACATCAGAGTCCCAGGTGTCATCAGTCAAATCAGAAGTTGTCCCCTTCTCAACAACGCCGGTCCATCATGTGCAGAGCTCACCTGTTGTCATCCATCAGTCTCAGCACTCATCAGCCCTGGTCAACCATGCACAAGGTTCACCCACCGCAACCAGCCACAGCGAAGGTGTGCCAGCAGGTGGCCACCTATCGGCCACCCCAACAGTCCTCCCAGAAGAGCCTGCTGCAGGATCCCATCCCACACAAAGCACGCCAACGCCACAGGTCTCTGTCAATGGCAACACCATGAAAAGTCTTTTCATTGAGGAAATTCACAGTGCAAGTACCAGAAACCGAGCTATATCAATTGAGGTACGGTGTGTTCTACTCAAACAATTGTCCTCTCTTTGGGTCTTTGGTCCTGGTCTCACTCTTGAGACTCCAGGTGGGATTTTCCAATTGCATTCTGGGGATCTATATGCTTAACCTGTAACTACACTGTGCATTTCTGAAGATACTCTCTGATTTAAGTGCAACAGGATAATAACATGTAACCAAAATGAGTGACTGCTTTTAAAATAAATTTTATTTTTAAAAATGTAAAAATTCTTTTTTAGAATACCTTATTTTTGAAAAACAGGATATGATTCTCTGGCAACACTCACATCAGTGCATTTAATACACTCTTTAAATCTCCATACCCCTCATTATGGAGCGAGAAAAGTGAAAGTGTCAAGTTCCAGTGGTTTCATACGGAGCTATTGAGAAAACCCACAAGTGAACTCTCACATCTTATTACAGACACTCACTTTAATCACCAGTGTGATACAGTCAGGCAGTGACCCAGATTTAAATTTTGCCTTTGTTCCTTTAGTGGGCAGTGGCCACTGTCAGTCTGTTGTGCGTTTCTGCCATTTCTAGCACAATGGAAGTCAGAAAGAGTTTACAATTAGTGTTGACATACTTCCTCTAGTTGCTGAGTAGAATCTATCCACAGTGACCTATAGTATTTACTTGTGGGTTTATATTTTTTTAAAGTAAGTGATCATAGCAGAAATAAGAGCAGTAAACAGGTGCCTTGCTGTTTTTCTCTAGAAAGCTGAAAAGAAATGGGAAGAGAAAAGACAAAACCTCGATCACTATAACGGAAAGGAGTTTGAAAAGCTCTTGGAAGAGGCCCAGGCCAATATAATGAAATCAATTCCTAACCTGGAGATGCCTCCCCAGCCAGTAACCCTGCCTAAAGGGGATGCAGTGGAAAAGCTAGAAGTCTCAGGTAAGGTTTGCTAAAGTAAATGGTGCTAAAGAATTGCATATCCTGAAAAGAGAGGTTATTTTTCCTACTTTCTAGAAAGGTTTTAGTTTACAGATTTCTGTATTCAATTTGGCTGGGCAGACATGTTACAGAAGGACTACTGAGGGGTGTGGATCCATGTCCCTGTGGAATAGTGCACGTCCTCTAGAAATAAAGACTCCTCATGAGCAGGAGAGTAAGAGTATCTGTATTCTATACTATATCTGTATCTAGTATGCTGTGTTTGGTCTTGCACTTAGAAATTTAACATTATAGAGAGCTCTGGAAAGAACCACAAAGAGTTTGAGTACAAATGATCTTACCATCAGAAGCCTCAAAAGCTCTTTTTGTAGACATATTTGTTATCAAAAGGAGATCAAGACATGCCTGAGGCTTCTGAGGGTACAGAGGCCTTTTAACCTTGCAGAATGTGTTCCAACGTGTTCCAGCAGTTGGAAGCTGCAAAAAGCCACACTGAAAAATAGCTGTCAAATTTTAACATTTAGAATAACTAATTACTGAAGATGAATTATGAACATAAGAATTCTCCACTACTTCAAATCTTCGTGCAATACTATGTTTCTTTCTGAGAGACTGCTCAGGCACAAGTTCTGTGCCTGATGCAAGACCTGCTAAAAGAAATCCTTGAACGATGCAAGCTTTATAATCTTAAACTATATAAGTACAACCAGTATTTTGGATGAGTCCTTCAGAGATCTGAAAATGACCTGTGATGCTACATAACTGTGTTGTCGCAGGGAATTAGATAGATATGTAGGAATGGATGAGCATGACTTTCACAGTAAGCATTATGGCTGTCCTCATCTATGATATAGATGGACTGAGTTTCAAGTTGAACGTGAATCACGCTGTGACCCTGTAGCAAAAAAAGGCAAGTGTCATGATGAGATGAACAGGTGTATCTACAAGACACATGAATCTCCTCAGCAGTGATGAGCTCTGACACAGAAATTCCCAAACTCAATGTTTTGGACTTCAAGGAAGACTGAACAAATAGGATGGAATCAAGAGGACAGTGATGATAATGACCAGAGCTCTAAAAAAGCTTGATCTCTGGAGAACAAGACAAGAGAGTTTGTTTTGTTTAGCATGAGGGAAGTGAAGGCTGAGGAAGGACAAAGCAATCTCTGAATACATAAAATCTGCTTAAAAAAGGCCAAGCTGCTTTATGTGGGTAGAACAGCAGTAGAAGTTGGCAATTGCAACCAGGAATATCCAGGTTAGATATTAGATAAAAAACTCATAATGATGAGGAAAGTGAAGTACTGAAGAAGGCCATATGAGCTAATGAGGAGGATGTAAGATCCCCATCATTGGAGAGAATGGCTTAGACTAGCATTGATCACAAATTTTATAGGCAGAGCTGCTTTGTGGTAGCAATATGTTGGGGTGTCCTTCCAGTACTATTTCTTTCACAATTTAATATACAAATCCATTTCTGAATTTATTCAAAATTCAAGGAACAAAGGAGATGCCTCAGCATCTTGGATTTACCTCATTAGCCAATCATGAGTCAGCTGCAAAATTCTTACCCAGATACTTTAGCAGTAGTCCATCCAGCTCAGCAGCTTGTCTCTGACAGAGGTGATGGGAGATAGTGTCTGTCTTACTCTCCTGCTCATGAGGAGTCTTTATTTCCAGAGACCAAACTCTCTCAGTTACAATACAGGGAAACCTGTGTTTGGCTGGTTACCTGCACTGGCATTTGTGAACTGCCACAGAACCTGGCCACCTTCTGCAGTCTGCTAGCAGTCCTCCAAAAGGACCTCCCTCCCAGGTTCCTTTCAGCTGTCCTTCTCAAACCCCAATGTGTCCTTCTGGAGCTGTGGGGACCAGAGCTTCACACTGCACTCAAGGTGTTGGCATGCTGAGGTTGTAAATAGCTGCAAAACGATGCCCTGAGGCTTGTGTACGCAAATTCATATAGAATTTGGGAAGAGTGTTTTCAGATCCAGCATTTTGTTCTGGGTGCACTTTTAGCACAGACAAGTTGTAGCTCCTTGGATGTTTCACAACATACGTGTTTAAAATAAATTCCGTTGAATCTCATACAATAATTTTTAATTCTGGCACCATTCAGTGGGGTTACTGGCTATCAACACAATTATCTTGTATAACGTGTGGTATAAATAGAAAATGTCAGTGAAAATAAATACCATATGGGTGCACTGAGCTGTGACCTCTTCAAAAGTGAAGACCACAATAAGAGAAGTTTTGTAACTTGCATAGTTAACTAATCCACTTCTAGAATACAATTTTGCACAGTGTGTAGCCAGCAGATTTAAGCAGAAATTTGATGAGATTGAGACATTTGCCTTCTGTTGTGCATAATGAATCCTATAATAGTTACATAAATAAGGGAACAGCAAAACTTTTCCTTAATATCTGATTCAATACCTCACACGCCACCCAACTCTCCTAGGATTCAGTATGAACACTCCTATATCAGGCTGCTGTAGAATAGAAAACTGAGCAACATACGGAAAGAGAGACCACCCACCTACTAATATGGTGCATAAGACATTTTTGGCATAAATTAGCAGAGTCCTCGTTTGGCTTTGCTGCAGAAGCCAGACAGATCACGTTGCCAGAATACATTGCCTCAGCCATTCTCTACACAGAACCCAATTAAGAAACTCTCCCTGCAAAACACAAAACAAAGTGAACTTACACACTTTACACAATTTTGCAGATGAGATGGTAAATACTTCTTTGACTCAGCAAAGTGTTGACTTTAGCTTATCTTTGTTCTCAGGATTGTTCAGTGAAAAATATGGGGAATGTCTCTAGGGTGTACATTAGAAATTGGGCTCCTTCATCTCTTTTTGTGCCTTCATATGTGAGAATATTCTGATTTGTGCAAGTCCTGAGTGATCAGTAGCTTCCATTAAAGGCAGTTTGCTGATTTGACTACAAAGGCTGCCTCAAGGCAGGCATTCTTATTTTGACATTGTTTTAGGACATGTTGGATTATTTTGGCAGAAGTAGAAATTTTTAGGCGGGGAAATTCATTCCAGTCTGTCTGTGCCTGTTAAACTGTCCCAGTTCAGTGAAGTGGCTGGAGAAGAACAACTCCCATTTTATCCACAGAAATTCTGAGCCCTTTGGCACCAAAGAAGGTTCCATAGGGTAGGGGTTTTGATCAGGGTTAGCCTCTGACTGAGTGAATAGTACTTGTCCATCTACTCCTCCCTGTGTAAATGCACTAGAAGAACTCAGCCATAGGGAAAAAAAAAACATATTAGGTCTTTTCCTCAATTTTTTTTTCTCCAGAGGTTTTTTTATGTCCTTTTCATTCAGACTGGGGAAATAAAATCCTTTAGTAATGAAAACATCCAGCTTTGAAGTTTTACATCTTGCCCAGTGTTGTTGCATTGACTGTGAGCAAACCCCATCACGACCTCTCCTTAATGGCTCCAGTTGAGGGATGTGAGGGGATTAGCCTTCCATCGCCTGTGCACTTTCCACTCCCTCTCAGTTTCTCTTGCATTGGTTTCTCCTTTTTATTTTCCATTTTGAAGATGGAGATGGATGAACGTCTCACAAATGTGAAAGAGATGGTAGCAATCATTCTGTCTTTGTGCCTTCCTTGTGCTTTTATCCAGCTTTGCTTTTATTAAGTGTGAGAAAAACTTCAGTGTTCTGGCAGTCAGAGCCACTACCAGCTTAAGGGCAGCGACTGAGCCCATTAAAAGGAGTAGGGGTTTGCTCAGGCCCCACATCATAGTCTGCAAAGCACCATCTGAGAGAATTATTCTGTTTTCACAGTAGCAATGCATCTTATGTCACAAAAAACTTAGTGGTGCATATTGCCCAAAGAAGTGCTGCAAAGTAAAGTGCACCTGGAAATTGACTCTTGCTGCAGTCCTGCAAGTGAGTGCCAGATAAGCAGGGAGGTAGATAATACAACAGAGCATTTCTTTAAGCTTAAGCAGTTTCAAAGAACATTTGAGCTAAGAAGGGAACAAAGATGAGGCCGGGTCAGACAAGGGCTCCATCCAGCCCCAGGGGCCAGCCAGCGCATCAGAGGAGCCTGCCACAGCCCCAGGAGTGAGCAGTTATGCAATAACTTGCCCAGAGGAAATACTTAGCCCTGAACAGCTGGGTAATCCCAAAAGCAGGAGGTTTTATCTTTCTGGGTTATATTTATTGCAGCTGTTTATATAACACTGAGAAGCTGCAGAAAAGTCGCTCTCTCACTCTTGAAAATAAACCCTGTAAACAGAAGGGTGAACATGGTGCCTGTTGCCATGTGGCCAGAAACATATAGGGACAGGTCATGAATCTTTGTGGGTTAGTAAAATATACATATAGGGCTCTTATATGATAATTCAAAGGCAAACCTGTGCATTCCTGGAATAGTTACTAGTAAGTAAAGTGAAAACCAATGCTGTCTTAGAAGAGAAGCAGGTGCAGTTGCCTTTGGTGCTCCCCTGCCCTGCTCAGGGGTGAGAAGACTCATTGAACTGGAGAGGTGGGATTTCCAGAGCAGTGTTCACATTTTCCCTCTTAGCCCTTGCCTGGACTTACCTAGTTTTGTCCAACTATAAGAAGGACAAAACTTTTCAGCTCCTCTCCTAGCACCTTGCTAGGATGTGTGCTGGTTGCTTCAGAATTGTTGAGAATGACAAGAAGCCTTCAGGTCTGGTGTCTTGCTAATAACATCAGTGGCCACACTTTTGAAAGAGGCTACAAGGGCACTATCTGTTACCAGGTGCCCAGCTGAACCTGCACACTACATGCTTTTTTACCAGTAACTGATTTGCAGAAGTGTGCTGTGCTGTCACACTTGTACATGTAAGGACTGAAACCCACTCGCAGTGATGTGGGGGATGAGTTTTGCTGAAAATTTCTGGCTGAAGTGACATGGATTCTCTGTGCACATGCAGCACTATCTGCATCTAAAAGGCATTTCCACTTGAATCCCAAAGGTGTTTCTATTCATATATATTCAGGAGCAGGACCTTTCAAAACATTCATTTTCCTTTCCCAGTGAGTCAGGGATGCAGATACCTTTTTTCACTCCTTCACTGATGCTCACTTTGTGGTACTCTGTTTGCTTGCAGAAGACATTCCTGATGGAGAACAGGATAATGACAAACTGACCAAGTCTCCACCTCCTCCACCTCCACGGCGCAGTTACCTGCCTGGTTCAGGACTAACCACAACGAGATCAGGAGATGTCATCTATGCAGCCAGAAAAGAGGCTGCTGCTGTCAAGGTTTGATGATTCAGACTCTAGGCAATTAGACTACCCATGAGTGGCTGGCACAAAGAGACATTCCCAGGCTTGGGCTGTGTCTGTAAACCACAAAATAAGTTAAGACAGAGCTACATCCTGGAGAGCTACTGAAACTGCTTACCAGGAAACACTACTGCTAGGCCAAATGAACAAGTAAGGATTGATCAGTTCTGTTTATAGGAGTCTTGCTTATCTCCTAGCAATGTAGAAGGCAAGTCACACACTGCTTTCATTTAGAGTGGTAAGAGGATTAAAAATAAGAAACCTCATACCTTACACAGATGGGGAAGATCAACTCAGATTTGAGAGCATTTTTACAGAAATGTTGCAAATTAGTTTCCTTGGGCTTCCTTTCCCCATCTGTTTTGTTCCCTGAAGGAAGTGGAGGGAAGTACAGGTTTTAATCTGTGAACATGCTATCACATCAGCAATATTGGTTCTTTTTGAACTGGCGAAGTAACAATCTCCTTAAAAAGGAAGAGGGACCTTGCAACAGAGGAACTGCATTAGTGTTGAATTTTCTGTGTTTGCTTTGCACGAGGGGGGCTCAACTCTGTTGTCTGTCTGTGCTTTCTCATCCCCCCATAGGAATGCAGTGAAGATGCTGGGCAAATAGCACAATCCAAAGCTACTAAAGAGGACCAGGCATTGTCTCGGAGCACAGGACATACCATAGTATCAGCTGCAAAAGATGAAGAGGAAGAGGAAGGAGATAAAATAATGGCAGAATTACAGGTATGCCCTTCGGGTTGCACACGAAGACAGATGTGCCTAATACCACTTATAGGGCTCTGGCACAATTTATAGCTCAGAACAAAAAGGAAAGTAGTTCTGCCAGTCACCTGATCCCACTTTATTGCACTGGGCAGTACACGTCTTGTAAGCACCACCCAGATTTTGTTAAGGGGTCTGGAGCTGAGAGACTGGTCAAGGATGCAGGAGTTAGCACTGGAGAACCTTACACATGTAGATAGGACAAATAAAATATTAGTGTGCATTAGATTGTCCCTGGCCTAGCATTTCTCACCTTAGTACCAGATCAGCAAGGTCCTGAGAACCCATCATTTGTGTTAACATTAGTGGGAACAGAATACAGAATCTTTGCCTCATGGGTTGTGCTCACTCAGTCTGTGCCATGGCCCAAGGTTTCCCAGGGTCTTTGAACACAAACATCTGCTGGTCCCTGTTGTGTAATTGGTACATTACTCTGCCAGTGGCATAGAAGAAGTGCTTTCATGCTGATCCCTTGCTTGATAGCACATAGACCGATTTAGTTTAGTGATGGTGGTGTTGCAATAAAAGCCAACTATTCCAGCTTCCATTGGCAAGCTCCAGTTTCCCAAGGGCACCCTTTGTCCTACTCCATGCCTGCATGAGGAAGGGAGATATGGGTCAGCTTAACTAGCCAGCTACTTCTGGCTAACTTCTAGGTTACTCCTGATGTTGGGGTGTTTCAGAGCACAACATGATATGAACCCTGCTGTCCAAAAGGGGGGTTTAGTGCTGCCTGGGGACCATTGGCAGCACACGAGATGTGGATGTTAAGCACTAACTGTTACATGTGATGGGTACACCCTGCCCATTTCCTCAGCTCTCAACCACCAGGGCTTCAGACAGCTGGTTTGCAGGGAGTGAGAGCAGAGCTTTACTCTTATCCCCTGTTTGTGTGCTCATGGCTAGTGCAACAGGAGAGATGGGAACAGTTAAACGGTCACATTGTCTCCTGTCTCTAGGAAAGCAACCTGGTGACAATGAAGTGGAGGTTAAGGTCTGGAAAGGGGAGCTGGGGGAAGCTAAGGAGGAGAAATAGGCATGGTAGCTCGAAAGGGAATAAGTGTTTAAATTCTAGTTTTGGGTGATGCTCATTTTAAATCAGTATCAAAATTCTAGGTGTATTTTAGAAAGTTGTCAGAGTACCATGTTTTAGAAAAAGCAACCTGCTTGATCCAGGAGCTCGATTAGTCTGATATCAGTCACAGGCAGAAAAATGGAAAATCAAGCATAGGATTCAATCAGTGAAGAACTAAAGGACAGATGTAAGCAGTTATGCGAGTAAACACAATGTCATGGAACACAGATCTGTCAAAGCAAACAACACCCTTTGATCAGGTAACAAGTTTGACTGCTTAAACTGAATTGTATACCTGTAAACATTTTTGTAAGTCATTTGATCAAATGTCATACAACATTCAGTTAAAATCTGGCACCGCAGAATATACAAAGAAAACCCTATCAAAGGACAACTGGGAGCTGTCTGGCTCTGAAAGCGCTGCCCTTGATGCAAATGTTGATAGTCAGATCCCATGGGGATCAGCTACAGGCCCAGTGTCGCTCTCTATTTTCATCAACAGCCTGGAAATACATTTAAAATCCTTACTGTTTAAATCAGCTTATTTCAAACTAGTGAAGTATGAGAGCAAGGAGATGATAGCAATCACTTAATGGGTCTAATACATTTACTGAAATATGAAGTCTACGTGAAGAACAATAAAATATAAGCCCGGCCACAACTGTACATCTTGGAAAGAGATGAGCATTGCCATAACAAGTTGACAGAGTAGCTCAGTGCTGTTGCCTCGAAGTTAGTGTCTGCTTTGGGCGTAGATGTGAGAACAGGGAGGTTTTTATCCCTCTGTACAAGATCATTGAGATCAGCACTGGGATGCTGCATCCATGATTAAGTATCCAGGCATCCTCCATTTGGAAAGGGTGTGAAGAATATGAAGGTTCTGAAGCCACCTGAGTACAATGTGAAGATACTTTCTTGGGTAGTGCCTTTTTAACCTAGCAGAAAAGGGCATGATAATAATCAGCTGCTGTAGCACAAATTGTATTTGGACACTGTTATAGCTATTTTGGAGCAAAAGTGATAAAAAAAACAAATTACCAAGGGAAGTAGTAGTTTGTTCAGCACTTTAAGTCTGAAGGAGTTCGAGGATGACTTTGTAGATGATATGCCTAACTCAAAAGCACATCAGTGGTCTCACAAATGGGTAAACTGGGGAAAGGCCATATCCTCTATTATGAGAAGCAAAACTATTTTTTTCTAATAGTTCCATGTCATTTGTATGAACACATCCAACTAGGATGTAAAGGAAAACCAGAAGAAACTCAACACCCTGATTTTTGCACTGGATGTTTTTTCATTATTTACTTTTCTGATTTTGCATAAACATGCAATACATACAAGGAGTACAAAATTTAAAGAGCAGACCTGATTCTAATCTGTAATCAGGGCTATTAATTTCATGAGAGTTGCCAGGAGTTAAATAATTTCCCTAATACGTGGTACAAGTATATGATCTTCTTGCATGTCATGGTGTGTTTGACTCCTGTAAGTATTTGTCCTTCGTTCCTCTGGCTGGCAGTGTCCCGCCTGCACATCTCACTGAAGGCCAGCAGAGGCCTGCAGAAATCCCAGTGATGAACACTTGTGCTCTGCAATGGTGACAGTGATGGTTCTGCTTCTCCATATCCGGGAGCCAGTTGGGTAGAGAAACCCAAAGGAAGTGGAACAAGAATAGCAAGATAAGGGGCTGAAAATGCCAAGCCATGCCCTGGGGTACACATGGTGGGAAGCCAGTGGTCCAAAAGCCCGTGTATTGAGACTGTCACCACCCGGAGTGTTAGTGAAGACTGTGGCAAAGACACTTGTCTCCAAGTCTGAAGTTTTAATAACAGTTTGTGTGGGGACAGGTGGACTTCCGTAGCTCTTGCATGTTTATCAGTCACTAGGAAGTAGGTGCTATCACAAGCCCAGAGTTTGTCATGGGTTTTCTACTTAAGTTTGGATGGTTTGCAGCACCTCTGTGTGCCTTCTCTCCCCATCTGTAAAAACAGAAATCGAGTTCATCTCCCTGCAGGGGACATTGAAGTCAGCATGATGCGTTAGAGTGCAATCTCAGCAGACTGGAGGGGATGTCCTATTCCTCCCAGTCTGATAGTCTAAAATCTCTATTATCTCATGAGCTTGTAGGTAACATTGGTGAGCTGTGAATGTTAAAACAAACGCTCTCTTTGTAGTTGGTCATCTCCAGGCATTTATTTGTAAAAGCTCTTGGTCTCCTGATAACCTGCAGTATTTATTTCCTAGGCTTTCCAGAAGTGCTCTTTTATGGATGTAAACTCTAACAGTCATGCTGAACAGTCCAGAAATGATACACATGCTAAAGACATAAGGCCTGGGACTTTAATGCATCACAAGGAAAAGAAGGTAACAAGTGGCATTTGTAAACATGCCACCCAGTCTTGGCATAACCTTCTTTCCTTCAAAACTAATCTTATATCTTGTGTCCTGTTCTCTCTAACCACCCAACACTGCCCAGTGGCTTCCTCCTTCTTTCTCAGTATGGCTCAGAAATGCTCATATAGAACTTTATATCAACCTACATTATGTGTCTCAATAGCAATTATATAAGGGTTGCATGAAGTTTTATGATGCTGTGAAATCAATATTAAAAAAGGATCCATCAGTTTCCACCAGAGATGCTCATATTCCTCAGAACATCCATCCAGTGCTGTTCTGGCAATGGATGGTGAAGCATCTCTCCTAAGCCTTATTCTTGTCTTGAGGAGAATTAGTGGTTCCTCTCAGTCTCAACAGCCACTTTTAGAGATTTTTCTGCTTTAATTTGCTTCATTTGTTGCCCCCAGAAATGGTTGTTAGATACTCAGAACTATTCATTCCATTGGAAGATGAAGTCAAGGTGGATGGGCTGAATTTGCACTTAGTCTGAAAGTTAATGCCCGGGATTCACTCTTGGGCCATACAACTTAGCAGAGGTGCCCAGTGTCTGGGGCCATAGCCAAGTTGGGGTGAATTTCCCAGCTGTGTCTGGACTGACATTGCCAATTGAGTTGAGTGGCTGTAGTGGGCAGCCAATGTGCAGGATGAAGAAAAGGACAAATATATCTGCATTTGCAGGCTTCTTTTTTACGTTTAAGATTGATGACTGGAGTCATTGCTGGGTTTAGGGGGTCGTGCAGGCATGACAACTTGTGAGCCAGATGGGCGTTTGCAGTGAAGGGGGATGTGATGGGGAAAAAAAAACCTCAGCTCTTCAGCACAGTGTGTCAACTTTGACATGCATTTTGTGTGTGGATTACGCTGTAGCAGTCATACCTTCACTGACATAGCATCGTGAGTAGCTCCCCAAGGGGTTTTATGAGAGATGTTGCACTTTGGCTTCATTTAACAGAAACTGAGGCAGGGAGAGAGACAATTCCTTTTGCTGGGTCCCGGAGGCAGAGAGGAGCCCAGCTGCCCTAATCATGCTGAGCTGCATCTGCATAGGTATAAAGCACAGTGCAGCTGTAAGGCACGAGGTGGCACCTAGATGGTGGTGTCAGATACATTATTAGCATTGAAAGACATATGCACACGCCACCAGCCCCTGCATAAGGTACCACTGCCTTGTGTCAGGGCAGGGCATTGCACACACGGACTTGGCTTTGACCTGCACAAGCAGCAGTTCTGGTCTAAAGCTGCAAACACCTGGCTGGGTGAGGGTACAAGTCCATGGCTATGAGTAGAAGGGAAAAATTGCTTTGTTGCAGAATGTATGACAGTGTTACAGAGAAAGATTAAAAAAAGGTGTGAGCATGTCACTGTTCACCCTCAGTACTACTGGTGTCAGAAAGAGAAGACTGTTCTGTTACATGAAAACTTGGGTCGCTGCTCAAGACACTGCACATCCTGTAGCACAAATGGTTCTTTGAAACATGCTGCCAAGTAATTGCCATAAATTGCTATTTATTGGAATAACACAGAGTCCAGGAAATTAAGGTTAATGAGATCTGGTTTTGTAATCTGACATGACAGAGTGTTTATTGGCTTTAAATATGGAGCTTCGTGGCCATGATAAACTCTTAGAGGAAATTAATTTTATTGTAGTTTTATTTTTTTAAGTAGAAAGGCAGCAGGTCCTAAAATGAGATCTAGTGTACAATGACACTGGGAGATGTTGCATTGATGCTTGGAACAAGAAGCAGAACTTGCTAAAAAAGAGATCTAGAGAAATAGAAACAGCCACTGAGTCAGCCAATGCACAGGCAGCAAGCACCATAACACAGACTGGTCGAATTCTGGGAGCTCTGACTGACATGTAATGGGACTGGAAGTCACCTACCACTTAGCAAATGTGGCCTTGAGGTACTGTGAGCCCTGGCATGCTGTTCTGATAACATGGTCTGTCAGCTCTCAGCATGAAGTGCAGCCGGTGTCAGTCTGCCCACTGATGCCATGCTGGCTGTGGCTGGTTTGTGTGAGAGCTCCTCCTTATTTAGAAATATAAGGGACGTCAAGGTATCTGTGGAGCAACTGCACAACCTTGTTGCTGCTAATCAGCCTTTGTAGAGAGAAACTGGGACTCTGGTCTGTCCCTGACCTTCTCACTCCTGTGTTTTGGTTGCGCATTTTCTGTGTAAAACCCTCAGACAATATATAAGAAAATACCGCGTAAGATGTAGCAACTGTACCTTGTGAACCTCTGTATGTATGGGGAGTGCATGCACTGCCAGCCTGTGGATTTCTGTACCATCACTGATTCTTCTCAGCTGGGAGGACAACTCTCCTGACTGATCTGCACGTCTGCAAGTCAGCTTCTACCCTCAGGCAATGTCAGCAGAAATGTTTTTGGGTCACTGCCTTCAGACACATGAGGCCAGATTCATTGCCTTCTTGGTGACCCATCTTTTGACTGTAAATTTCTCTCTTGCTCGTTCATAGGCATGGTGTCATTCCCTGGGTCATTTCTTCACCCTGATGACTGGTGTTTGTCCTAAGCTGTCGTTAGCACTTAACAAACCAAGCTCTACACAAAAGCCTGGTATTATGAAAAAGTGTCTCAGGGGGACCTCATTTGAAAAGACAGGAAAAAGTCCCTTTAAATTTGCATTGCTGGGAGTACAGTACTTTTGAGCCTGTAGCATGCTGTGTGCTGCTCAGAGTTGGTTCTATAAATGGATGTAGTTCAGTGCTTCATTCTGTACTTCCATGGGAACCACAGGGTACCGCTGGTAATGCTGAAGGAGTACTTTTGTGCTGCAGAAAGGACTTGGAGATGCCCAGACTGTGGTTAACTGTGGCGGAGCAGGGCTGCTCAGGTGTCAGCAACATTAGAAGCAGCAAAATGTTGTGATTTGAAAATCAGCTGTTACTGGTTCAAACCTCCCTTTCAAGGGTAGCCAGACTCTCACGTTCAGCCCTCCAGTCAGCCAGCAAACCATAGCGCCCTGCTGTGAACCCTTCCACATCAGCCTCCCCTTGATGTGTCCCAGCAGAACTCAATCAGATACTGCGAATCTGTTCAACTTCAGCCTTGTACAAACTAGGGAGGTTTTTTGTTTTTGCTGAAAAGCAAACAGGTCAAAGTAGAACTGTGTTGGAAATAAGGTAATTAGTGTTCACGTACATATTCTGGAGGCCTTGTTAAAACAGGAGCCCTAGGTAACAACGCATGCTGGCCACATGCACGGTGCAGAGCAGTAACATCATGCACTGTTGTGCCAGAATTTGGGATTTTGCCCCGGAGACAGACAGAAATCAGATGACAACTTCAGACATGCCTCTGCAGCAGTAAACAGAGTGGTGAGTTCACAAGGTCTGCGCTTCCCCTGAGAATATGATTAATTTTTGGGGAAAAAAAAAAAAAAAGTCCTGTAAAGGTAACAGCCCTGAATAACTGAGTAATCCAACTTTCCCCCTCAGGTGTATGGGGCTACAACAGGATCTCCCACAGATAGTGACCATCTTAAAGAGAAGAGGGAAGGGAAAACTGAAGAAGAATTGGGTTCTGATTCATCCAGCAGAGCTGACAGTAAAATTGGCTTTTCAATGAATGACAGTCCTACATTTAGCAAGGGTTTGTTTGTAGACAGTAGAGACTATTCTAAGAAAAACCTTCAGAATACAAGCACAAACCTGTCTGGTGTCAGTTTCCCAGAGGATGACAAACGAAGAGGGGCTCAAGATATTCTAGGATCCCATTTTCCAGCTGTTGAAACTGGAAAACAAAAGCCAAACTCCAGACTCTCACAAGATACTCACCAGGGCCTGCCACAGGGTGAAGCCTTGCAGAACATGGGCAACCATATCCCCATCAGCAGCGTTGCCCCTCTTGTGAGGCACACGCAGGAGGCTATGGGGTCTCAGACTTCCTCACAGGAACAAGAAGCTTCTGTGGTCAACTACAGTCAGGTTGTGCTACGACAATCCAAAAGTAACAGTGTGAACAGCACCGAAGAGACAGACTCTCCGGTCAGCTCTCCGAGTGAAGACAACCCACCCACAGAAAACATCGCCTTCATGATTACTAAAACAGCTGTCCAGGTCCTCTCAAGTGGGGAAGTTCATGATATAGTCAGCAGGAAAGGTGGAGATGTGCAGACAGTGAACATCGACGCGAGGAAGGACGTGGCGTCAGAGAAGGGTGTCCCAGAAACCACTGACAGCGAAGAGCCGGTGGTGTGTCTGGACAAAAAACCCGTCATCATCATTTTTGATGAACCGATGGATATTAGGTCAGCGTATAAGCGGCTTTCTACAATTTTTGAGGAGTGTGATGAAGAACTGGAGAAAATGATGACAGAGGAAAAGATAGAAGAGGAAGAGGAGGAGGAAGAGAACGAAGCACATGAACTCTCTGAAAGCCCGAAGGAAGAGCCACCAGTAGTTAACGATAGAAAAGCAAGCGTAGAGTATTCAGTAGCTCATGGTCTCAACAAGCAGTACACATTTAACCCTCAGTCTGCCTCTGACTCTGCAGAAACCAGACCTCCTGCAGAGGAGGAAAGCACAAAGCCAAATTTTGACAAATACCGTCAGATCTATGGGTTAAGCACAGAAGCAAACGTGGACTCTACTGATCAGTTTGGAAACAGGCAGGATTCTAAGAAAAAATTTAAGTTCAAATTCCCTAAAAAGCAGCTGGCTGCTCTGACGCAGGCGATACGGACAGGAACCAAGACTGGGAAGAAGACCTTGCAGGTTGTGGTCTATGAAGAAGAGGAGGAAGATGGGACCCTGAAGCAGCACAAGGAAGCGAAGAGATTTGAAATCACCAGGTCTCAGCCTGAGGACAGTGACAAAAGTCCTTCTGGGAAGCAAGAGGGACCCCCGGGAGCTGCAGTGTCCCTGTCAAGGACTGATGAAATTCGACAGAGCACCTACCGAACGCTAGACAGCCTTGAGCAGACCATAAAGCAGCTGGAAAACACCATCAGTGAAATGAGTCCCAAATCTGTCCCTGAAAGCACACACAGCTCTGAGGGAAGCACTGTCCCCTTCTCTGTCCAGATAGTACCAGAGACCCCACCCCGAGAGCTTGTAGTGCTGGATGAGAGCCTTGCTGGCGTAGAGCCCCCTGCGTCAGTCCCCGCCACGTCACGTAAGGTACCTCAGTCCGAGAAATCAACCCTCCAGCTGCTTTCTAAAATCTGCAATAATCACCATTAAACAAGAGGGTCTTGTGATTTGTTTGCTTCCTGTCAGGTGGCTTGTTTGGGCTCCCCGTGAGGTGTCTAACAGCTAATAATAGACTCCTGGTTGGTTGGGGGATTTTTGTTTGGTTTGGTGGGTTTTTTTTGATCTTTGCTGCTGATTGGTGACGGGCAAATGCAGGGGAGCTGGGGCCAAATAATCCGCTGTGTGAGATGACAAGCGTCACTGACGTGGAATCCAGGCTGATCAGTAGCTGAGCAGTTTTCTCCGGTTGATTCTGGAAATTAACACCTGCGGTGTGAAGCTCCTGAACTGTCCCTGCATGTAGACTGTGGCTTTTTTGATTTTTATTTCTTTTTTTAAGATGGTGTGGCGCATGGTGTGCAGGCTCCTCTTCAGGCTCAGCAGAGCTGATCACCCCTTCCCCTTCTCTCCCCTCCCTGCCCCTCCGCTTCCTTCTGCAGGGCTCCAGCGCTGCCTCCCAGACAAGCCGGATGCCGGTCCCCATGGCTTCTAAAACTAGACAAGGAACCGTGGAGAAAGCAGGCAAACAGCACAAGCTGCAGGATCCACGCCAGTACAGACAGGTAGTTTTACCCTAAACCCGGTGTTTGGATGGACATTTCGTGTTGTCTGTTTATTTAAAAACTCCAATAACTGACTGAGACTATACCAAATAACGGATGCCTGTCTGAGTGCGGTCTAACTGGACGTCCTGGATCCCGGGGGCATGACAGTACCTACTGATCTTTTCACCGTGCTTGTGCATGCATGTCTGCAATAAAACACCTGCTGCTTTTCTTTGTTTGTTTGTTCTGGGTTGGGTCTGGGGTTGGGTTTGCTTTTTTTGTTGTTGCTGTTGGTTTGGGTTTGGTTTTTTTTAACACTGTGATATCCAGCTGTAATTTTAAGATGTCAACTACTTGTTTACTTTCCCTCTGGTTAACGTGGTGGTTCCTTAGGAGAGCTGGGAATGCTTGTGTTCAGAGAGTCTTTACAGGAAGGCTTGGACACTAACCTGTGGGTAGTAGATGGCAGTAGATGCACGTTACCTCTCCGGCCGGACACGTGTGTTCAGACGTTAGTAACCCGGAAGCATGGCCGATGTAGTGACGGGTCTGTAACCCATAGATTGCGCCTCCTCACGAAAGCTTTGTTGGCTCCTTCTCTCTCCCTCTCCTTCTCTATGCACTCTTCGTCGGGCACTTTGGGTTTTCTACCAGGTCCAGTCCACGGCTGCAAGTCTTAGCTCAGGCCTCGAAACTGTTAATTCTTATTCTCTGTAGGGCTATTTTCCCAGGTCCTGTTGGTTTATCATGTTACTGGCTTTCTGACAGACTGTCTCCTGCCGTCTTTATTTGCAGGCTAATGGAAGTGCTAAGAAAGCTGGTGGGGACTATAAGGCTACTTCCCCTACCCTACCTGCTTCTAAGATCCCAGCCTTTTCTCCCTCTTCTGGGAAAAGCAGCTCAGCACCTGCTTCTAGCGGTGACGGCTCTAACCCTCTTAATCCACCCACTAAATCCTCCATTCCTTCCTCTAACCTTCTCGGTCCTCAGACAGGTCGCATAACTTACTCTACCTCCCTCATCCCCTCTGTCTCTAACGGCTCCTCCAAGTTTCAGAGCCCCACTTACCCAGGGAAAGGTCACCATCTCTCCTTCTCGCTACAGACTCAAAACGGCCGGCCTCCCCCTCCTTCCTCCTCTACCTCCCCCCCCTCCTCTACCTCTCCCACTTCACTGAACCAAGGTGTGAAGAGCATCAGGACAATCCACACCCCTAGCTTCACCAGCTACAAGGCACAGAATGGAAATGCCGGCAAGTCCACCCTGCCCACGGCCAAGGAGCCATCCTAAAGGCTACGCACAGCACCCGCGTGCCGCCTCGCCGAGGCCTCTCCTTCCCTTTCAAAGAACCCGCAGCCACTATTTTAACCGGGGAATGTAACCCTTTTGCTGTATCGCTGGAGGCTTAATGCTAATCCCGTGCTAGACACTGAGTTACCACACTAGCGTAGAGGGAAGCTTTTTGTGTGCAACTGTTGCTGTGGTAACGACCAACGAGCGTTTTACTTCTTTTAGGCAGCACCTCTTACAAAGCAAGCGTGAAGGTGTGCGAGTGATGCCGAGTGTGTGCGCACAGCCCTGTGCTGAGCGTGGGGAAATGCGTGGTGACAAATTTAGTAAGTTGTTTTGTATAAAGCTATTTTTCATTATGGGGACTAGAAGCGAACAGAGATATACTAAAGTGTGATTATACACAACTGTAAAACTGAAACTTAAAATATTTTTCTTTTATTTTGGTGTTATTTAGCTTTGTTACAGATTTCTATTTTTATCAACAAATGTCACGGTTCCTTTCAAGATCTTTTTGCCAAAACATTTTGATACTATTGTAAAGTACATTTGAAAGTAGTATGCTGGACAGTAAAAACCTCTGCACAGGAAACAGAACAAGACTGGTCTTAGTGTGTATGAGGCAACTCAACCTATTGCACTGCCATTCAGATGATATTTAAGAATTTGCCAAGCCAAGGAAAAAATAAAATGAAACACTGTTGTACACATATAGGTAGCTGCTGATTACTTTTTTTTTTTCCTCCGCTTAATCCACCTTTTTTCCTTCGGTTTTATTTTACTGAGACCTGGTAACCCCTTAATGTATTGCATTGTGGATTTTAAAATGTACACTTCTGTACTGTTCTGTATACTGGCAAACTTTTGTACATATCTATAAATATATATAAATAAATAAATACTGTATGTGGCTGGGCACATAGAGTAGTTTTACCACACCAAAGTTAATTTTTATGCATGCTTAAAAATATACACGGGGAAGGGTTGAAAGAGATGGCTATCAGACAAAGAGGAAAAAGCGCAAGATGCTTGCATAGCTCACGGTTTTGTAAATAAATTTATTTGTATAACACCATAATGTAAGATACAGAACTATGATAAGCAAAGATCTTTACAGAAATAAAGGGCTGCATGCTTATATATTTGTATTTTGTCACTAATAACTTTTATACTGGTCTCAATGAGCTGCTGAGATGTTTGCCCGAGGGCATTAAACCCTCAGGAGACAAAAAATGGCTTTATTTTCACCCAGATTAAAGCTAAACATAAGTAGTGATTTCAAAATGGGGTCTTTCAAAATTTACCTGGACAAATTGCTGGAACTCCAGGTCAGAAGACTAGCAAGAATGCAGAAGTGCCCAACCTTTGACTGACTGAACGTGGTGTCATCCTTCCACCTTTAAGTAACTTCTTTTATTCCTCCTCCTTGTGAAACAGGTGGTTTCTGCAAAGTGTCATTTCAAGGCCCGTCCCTCAGCTGGGGCATCCCCTGCAGGGGGAGTAATTAAAGAACACCAACATTAGCTCCTACCACAGGAGCACCACACACGGTCTAGTCCCACATGCTGTCCCCTCCCGAGCAGTCCCTGCCGCTGGCAAAGCCACTGCAAAGCACAAGGTGCAGATCTGAGTGCTTGCTCTGACCACCAGCCTGAAGCCAGTTCCCTCCCAGCCGGGACAGAAAAGTGGTGGCTCCAAGGCCAGGTCTGGGAGCAGCTGATTTGTGTGGGAAGAGCCTTGCAAAGCACCTGTGTGGCACTGCACAGCCTGGGCCCCACGGCTTTCCAAGGGCACTTCCACCCCTGTACAGTGCCGAGACCATCACTCCCTGCTCTCAAGCCTCATGTAATGCCTTATCTTGTAACTGCTCGGGGCTGCTGCATGTCCCCACACAACAGGCAGCAAATACAGTCATACCATTGTCCAGGTTGGAAGGGACCTTTCAGGTCATCTAGTCCAACCACCAACCTAACACTGATGAAAACCGTCACTGAACCATGTCACTAAGCACTGTGCCAACCCATCTTTTAAATCCCTCCAGGGATGGTGCCTCAGCCACCTCCCTGGGCAGCCCATTCCGATGCTTCATAACCCCTTCAGTGTAAAAATGTTTCCTGATACCTATCTGAACCTCCCCTGGTGCAACCTGAGGCCATTTCCTCTTGTCCTGTCGCCCATGACTTGGGAGAAGAGACCGACCCCCACCTCTCTACAACCTCCTTTCAGGTAGGTGTAGAGAGTGACAGAGCACCAGCTATGTCTCCTTTGTGGTACACATCAAAAATACAAGCTCAAGCTCAATGATGGACATAGGTTTTGTTCTCATCCCCCAGGGAGCTGAGATGTACTGAAAAATAGTATCTTGCCACTACCTGATCCTCTCCAGAAGCCATCATACAGCCAAGCAGCGTCCCCAGCAGCAGACCTTGCCCACAGCTCTGTCCCCTCTCTGCCCCGCAGTGGAACCATGGGGAGCAGCTCCGGCGCTGCTCCTGCAGCTGCTTCTCACGGCCTCTCCGCAGCCACAGCAGCTCATCCACCGTGTGTTTCAGTTCAGGTGCCGGGGGTAGTTGTAGAACTAAGCCGAGTCCCTGCAGGCAGCGGGCAGTAGGGTGGTGCTGTACTCCATAGGTAATTGTTGCTTGTGGTGGTGAACGTGGAAACTGCCACTAGGAATGGAACACAACACCCACTTGTGGCTTTGGTGACACCGCGTGGCGCGTGTCTTTCAGCACCCGTCACATTCCGTCTCAGCCCCAGGGCTGGGGTGGTGGCACCTGCCAAGAAACCAGCTGCAGCTTCGGGCAAGCTCATAACCCACAGCCAGGACCACGGGGGCCAGGCGGTGTTTACCCCCTGCCCGTCCTGCTTGGGGGGGGATGAAGCGGCAGGGCTGTCAGGGAGGGGAGGGCTGCGATCCAGCTGCAGCTCAGCACCAGGAGACACTTTCCAACGTTGAGCAGAGTAGTTAGAAATACCGACATGTCTGCAAAACACATCCCTTGAGCATGGAATGAAACAGCACGGGGTAGTGATCAAAAAGCCAGGTTTCTCACTGCAAACCAGTTAGGAAGAGGTAAGTTTTGATGGAGGTGACTGCAGCCAGTCTGGGATGAGACCCAGTGGGTGTCCACCATGGAACAAGGAGCCCCAGTGCTGGCACTGCAGCCCTCAGCCTCCACAGGCCAGGGGCTGCCCTCAAAAAGGGAAGGTGCAACAAGGCAGCCCAGTCCCGCTGCCACTGCTGCAGCAACAACTGCAGCTCCAGCTCTCACCATGGCGCTGGCACACACACAGCTGCAAACCAAGCTCTCACCAGCTCTTGGGCAGTTAGAATAGAAGAGGGCCTCTTCAGAAAAAAATAACCCAGCAGGGTACGGCATCTCCAGGGCACCAGACCTGCCGGCAGCTGTGTTTGCAGCACAAGTCTCTTCTGTGAGCGGTCACTGAGTTATTTACTCAGTGTTCCACAGGTTGAGATACGACAGGACCTCACTGCTCCAGAAGAATCATTAGTGAAGCTGCTCATCACTCCCTGTGGAGGTAGAAGGAGTCTGGAGGGAGCAGGACCTTCCTGCTGCTGTCCTACTCCCAGCTGGGCCAGCTGCTTCCTGCTGTCCTACTCCCAGCTGGGACAGGACTTCACAGCAGAGTAGAAGATGATGCACGGGGCAGGGTCAAAACCCATCTNGGAGTCTGGAGGGAGCAGGACCTTCCCGCTGCTGTCCTATTCCCAGCTGGGCCAGGACTTCACAGCAGAGTAGATGATGCATGGGGCAGGGGAGAGGACACTTCTGCCTAGCAATGTACAGGGTCAAAACCCATCCGATTCCCACCAGGAGGCAGCTCTTCCGGCACACTTCAACACTCCTGGGCTCCGTAACGGACAAGGCGGGCAGATTTTTTCCAGTCTCATGACTGAGCGCCACAGGGACACGCACCGCTCCAACGGGACAGGTCTGCCCCAAGTCATTCGCCCCCCCAGCCTCGCATCAAACTGCACCCACCGTTCAGCACGCTGGCACGATTCATTGATTACGGTGTAAATGGGATGGCGTAACGAGTAACCTGGCTTTGAAAACAAGAGCACAGCACTTTTTAGAGAGGATGAGGCCGCACTTCACGCTCCTCCCTCCTGCCAGGACACAGCGGAGGGAGGTTCTCCTCAGGTTGCTGCAGACGGGAAACACCACCACCGTGAAGCTCAGCAAAAGGCTTTCCTTCAGCTCTGCAGCAGCATCAAAGAAGTTAAGGAGCCGTTTGGGCTGCAGTCATGGCTTAATTCTGCATTATCAGTGCGGTGAGTGATGCTAATGGGGAGGTAACAAGCCCTTCAGAGAAGCTTAAAAGGCTGGAAGGTGCTGTATGACTGCAGCCAGGTCCCAGAAAAAAAGATTGTAAACAAACCCACTGATCCCCACAGAAACAGGAACGGCTGTTAGGAACCCTTTCAAACAGCCCAACACCATTACTGCCACCACAGTTGGTCCTTTTGTTATTCCGCCGTCAGATCTCACCTTCAACCTGTTCCTAACCACCTGCAGCTGCGCAGCTCCAGCCAGCCCTCAGACCAAAAGCACTTTTCAAAACAGTTTCAAGCCTTTCAATGAGTATGAAAGCAAAAAACAGGCACAAACTGGAATTCAAGAAATTCCTCTTAAACATTAACAAAAAAAGCCCCTTTTTACCGTGACCAAACATTGTCACATGTTGCCCAGGGAGGCTGTGGAGTCCTTGCAGATCCTCAAAACCCAACAAGCCCCAGCCCTAAGCAACTTACTCTGGCTGCGCCTGCTCAAGCTGGGGCAGGGCAAGAGGGTCCCCCTGGCGTCCTTGCCCCCCTTGGTGGCTCTGCCACCCCCTGGAGCTGCCCACCCCACTCAACCCAGCCTCCAGAGGAAACACTGGCACCAACAGCGTTCACCTCAGGGCAGGTTATTGCAGGCATTTCCCTTCCTGTGTCAGACTTCCTTCTCTTCCAGAGCACGAGAATTAAAAACAAACCAAAACAGAGCAGAACACAGGACAGGTACAAAGGAAAAGGGGCAATGGCTTTAAGATGGAGAAGAGCAGACTTAGATTGGATATTAAGAATAGGTCCTTTACTCTGAGGGTAGTGGACCACTGGAACAGGTTGCCCAGGGAGGTGGTTGTGGCCCCTTCCCTGCAGATATTCAGGGTGAGGCTTGAGGAGTCCCTGGGCAACCTGGTCTAGTTGGGGGTGTCCCTGCTGACTGTGGGGAGGTCGGACTAGATGACCCTAGATGTCCCTTCTGGCCTGGACCATTCTATGGCTCTACAAGGTAGGGGCTGAAGTAGTTGCTAAGAACAGGGCACAGCAAGGGCTCCTAGAAATGTCTGTCATCTCAAACTGCCACACTGGCCAGAATTTAAGGGAGCCTTAAATCTTGGCAGTCTTCAAAAAGCAGAAAAAGCACCAGTGTTTTTCCAGCCTCAGATCTGCTGCCACATGCTGCCTTCAGGTGGAGCTCAGTCATCACCTTGCCCCGATGCACCCAACCTTGCTCCCAGCATCTCCCCTTCAAGTGCTTCCCTAGGGCTTCCCCCGCTCCCACCCTGATGTCTTCCAAGGCTGCTTGACACAGAAAGGGCGAGGCAGCGGTGGCCAGAACTGCCATAATCCTTATCTTACACCCCCAGGGACACCCCCAACTTTTGTCCAAGCTCCTTCTGCAACTGCTCTGCAGTTTCCATGCAGCCAGCACAGCAGCAGATGATACCAAGGAGGCTGCTGAAGCCTTTCATTTGTACCTGCAGTTTTGCCAGCCAAGACAATCCCTGGTTTGTGAGTTGTTGAGTTTTGTTTTGGTTGTTGGTTGGTTGTTTCTTTTCTGAAGTTCCTGATGTTTCAAAAGATCATGGTCAAAGTCCTGTGTTCTGTGGCCTGGAAGCTGGCAGCCATCTAGACTCAGGAGTTAAAATGATTAGTTATCTATAAGCACATCAAAATGAAAATTAACTTGATCCACCAAAACAGCTGTCAAATCGGAGTAAGAGGCAGACCCCAGGACCCGATATGTGCCTCTGCACCTACACCTCCTCACTGGGGAGACCCCTGTGACTTACAGTGATGGTCAACATACACTCCTAAAGATGGGCCAAAATATACTCCCCGTAGGACACGGTGGGCATTTGCTGATGAACAGCATTGCAGGGGCATCACCACCACGTTCTGAAATCTCACGTTCAAATACACTATTAGGATTGAAAGAAAAAGCATCATTGGTTACTTGCTGTGTCACCACACCTCCCTGCTCCTCCTCCCAGCACACACAGAAACGCTGCTGAAGCACCAGCTCACTGTTCACACTGGGGGGAAGAGACATTTCTGTTGGTAAAGAGACCTCCACAACACGACTAATTTTGATGTGAACGGGTACCAGATGCACAGGATTAGAAGCACACCAAGTTCTCCAGGGTGGGGGGGAACTTTCACAGACCTTCATTTGTCAGATCTGATGTACTTCTTGACAGGCTATTTTTATACTGATTTCTCACAAGGAAGGATCAAAACCCCAGCAGACCAGAGCACGGGACTAATAGCGTTGCTTTGGAAAGAAGGGAAGTGTGCTAGGAGCCATGCCAGCCTGCACACCGCGGCCACTCTCACTCCTCCTCTTCTCAGGAACAGGACACACGCCTGGATTTTTCTATGCCCACAATGTTCACGGCTCATTTATCATCCATACAGGTTCCTGCTCTGCCAGGGAAGTGACAGAGACCTGGGAACACCCAGAGTGAAGGACAGCTGCTGTTTTCCAGCCGGTATGCCAGAAAACAGAAGAGACAATGCGACTGGTAGAGACTTCGTGCTCAGAGCAGTTTTTCGTGCACAAACTCACCTTCTTAGTTAAAACTACACAAAGTTCCAGACTCATCCTACAGTACCTGTTGACTGACCTGTTGACTGGGAGATGCTGTTAATGCCTCTTCATGACTTTTTTTTCAGAGCTACAAACCCAGCATATTAAACATAAACCAACTTTCTACATACCTCAGCATCATATCCCAGATCAGGATGAAAATACTAAAGCAGCTCACCCCCCCTCTCACACACCGACCTCCGCCTCACCCCACAAACCAGCCTTTAAGGAGAAGCACCTTCAGCAGGAGCAGCTGCAGGTCTGGGGTGGGGAGGGTGGCTGCCCACTGCAGCTCCTGAACACGGCATTTTAAACCTGCCCACCTGAAAGAATTCACACCAGGCCAAGAGTCACCAAAACAATTTTATTTCCAGTGTTTAAGTGGGTCTGCACACAGGCATGATACAGGTTTGGATTCATTAGGTCTTCATGCAGAATTATATTCTCAATAAAAGAAACCAGTTCCATCCAGTATCCACTATCTACACGCCTATGTTACAACATTTATATCAAATCTGGTATCTGAAGAAAAGATACACATGTAGTATGTACATTTAAGTTACTTATTTTACAGAAAGATTAAAAATTCAAGTCACATAAAACTCAAAATCTGTATTAAAATTGGAAATATAAAACTCCAATATTTACTGGAATGCCTAAGGAATGGAAGCTCTGTAGCCACCTGTGTTAACATTTGTAAAATGTAATGAAACTCGTTAACAGTAAAATGCATTCATTTGTTTGTAATAAGTTTCTCTAATTTAACAATATGGCACCCTAACAAACCAAATGAATTTAATGATGAGGCACTTGTTAGTGACTAAACCAAAAGAACAATTTTTCTGCATACTAATGCCAGGCCAACTCTCAGTCAGAAAACCATGTATAACACTACATAGCACGTTGCATCAGATGCTTTGTTCAACATTTGTATGCAGCCATCAAATATACTTTTTTCTTAAAATATATATATACTTTAACTTTAGTGTTCTTCTGGCTGTGGTAATGCACTGTGAAGACGTTCCACAGAGCATATCGATGAAACCAGCCCAAATGAAGGCTGCATAACAACAACAGTACAAGAAAAAAAAATAATATATATATATATATATGTACACACACACTTACACACAGTTACTGGGAAGTGTAACAGTAAGTTAATGAATTGCTGTAGTGGACATAACTCCCCATTTCAAAGATACTGGTAGAATCGAGATCTAACCACTTGGGTCCCAGACAGTTTATGAGGATGGGCATCAACTGCTGGGCTAAAGTTGTTTTTGTTCATATTCTGGTAATTTTCACCATTTACCTGGTCTGGTGGCTGAAATGGTCCCAAAGGCGGTGTTCTATTAATTGAAGTCAAGCTGCTGGAAGAACTGCCTTCACCTGCCTGCATCTCTGCAGAGGAAGGCAGATCTGCCGCGGGTACGTCTGCTAAGCTAGTGTTCTCAAGTCTGGGCTTTCCAGTTTCACCCGTATGAAGGTCAGTTGTGCTAGTGCGTAAACGTTCTCGTGCAAGCCAGTCTGAGATGGAGAGGTCCTGTGCCGGACACTTGGGCTTCAACCGATTGACAGCTGAAAGCTCAGATTCTCTCTCCCTACTTTGACTCGGCTCTTGAGCTTTCCAAGCATTCAGGACACTTATTTCGGCGAAATCCCTCTGTCCTCCAAGCGTGTGCCTCCGCCTGATGTTTTTCCTCTTGGCAGTCTCCGCAGAGTTAGCTTTTTGATTCCCAACTCCAAACATGTCATCTGCAGATGACTTGAGTCGCAGCTTTAACCTATCTGTAATTTTAAGTCTCCAGGTAGGTTCTTGTTTGTCAGTCTCACCTCTGGCTGATGTAGCTAAACTGCTTGTTGATCTTCCTTTTTTCATTATGTCAAACATTTTGGTCACAGCAGGCAAGTCCTTCTCGCTCTTCGCATCCCCCGAGCCCTCACTGTCTGTTTTGTGCCGTGCAGACTTTCTCCTAGACAGCGTATCGCATTCTATCAGTTTGTGTGAGCTGAAAAGTCTGCGACTCTCCAACTTTGGCGTTGAACTTCCCTCCGTACAACTGACTTCGCTCTCCTCGGAGTTCCTCCGACTGGTCTTTACCACTTCCGAAGCCTTCCCCTTGGACAGCCTTTCAGCAGCCGCGTTGGTGGCAAAGACAGGGAAGTCACTCTCACTGTCTGTCTCCATCGGACGCCCTTCGCTGATCAGTTCGCTTCTCTCATCATCGGCATCTTCTCCCTTGCTTTCCGTCACTGACTGCACCTCCGGGCTCAGCATACTGGCATCCAGGCCAGTCAGATATACAGTCGATGAAGTAGTTGAATAATCTGAGGTGATGGAGCTGACGTCAGCTGCTAAAAACTCACCATGCTTCATTTCAGGGCTGGCTACTTTTTTGCATGAGTATTTGTGCTGGGAAGCCTGGGAGGAAGTGCTAAGCACAGTGCCCGAGTCAGACACCGTCTCCTCAACCTGGGAAGAAGATTGTGAATTAGGCATTTTTGGGTTATTCTTCTGCGTGGTTGGCAGACATCTGAGATTTGGTGATTTTGTACACTTCTCATGGTAAGGCAGTGAAGGTTCCTCTGACAGGACACTTTCTTTCTTTAATGACTTCTTTTCGTCCTTTACAACATTCACATCTTTTTTACTGCTGTTCTCTTTTTCCTTCAGGACAAACATCCTCTGTTTTCTCCCTGTCTCTCTCTCCCTTTCATGCTCCCCTTTGGCTATGTCCTCTTTTGTTGCGTCACCACGAGACTGTTCTGCAAGCTCCTTCTTGAAAAACACATTATCCAACTCATCCTCCGAGCTGCTCGGCTGCGGCTTCTCTTTTGGTTTTTTCCGCTTGCGACTGGCTGCCGCAAAAATGGAGGACACAAGCAGTTCCTTGCTATACTGATCCTTTCCAGAACCCCAAGAACCCTGTTCAGGAAAAACAAAGAGAAGGGCGAGGGCATGATCAGAAATCGCAAAGATACAGTCGTTAGCCTGAGGCTTCTAAAACAACACCTCCTGTGCTTCACAACAGAACATTCCTCTTCATTCAGGAAACACTCCCATCCCCTTTCTGTAGTCTACACAACATTGCCCAAGAAATCAATTTTCATCCTGAGAATTCTACTTTTTAGCTGAATCCCTTCAATTTGACCAAGGCTGGTTTGTATATACACCCGTTTCGCTTTCGATTGGCTAATGATAAAAAAGGCTCATTTTAGCATGACAACCTCTTCAAGACTGGGTTGCTACAGGTGAGGTACCCAGGGCGTGCTTTACATCTTTCCTTTCAAGGTCTTGCCCATGTGAAAAGGCTAAATTCCCAAACCATTTTTCAGCTGATCTTTCACCTTTCAGGTTGAGTTTTTCAACTGAATCAATTGATCAGTTACAATAAAATGAAAGCTATGCAAAACTCTAGTTTATTCACAAGTATAGAAAATTAACAGAAACAGCTTCTTCCTGATTTTTGAGGAATCTGCCTTGAGAACTGCACAGAAACAATAAAGGGACAAACCTAATTATTCCATTTTATAAAACTGATTAAAAACTATTTTCACTACACAGACAACATTGCTACCTGGCTACTTCAAACCTACATACCTTGACTGCTTACTGCCCCACTGCTACCTTTAGAAGAAGGGGGAGGTTTGGGGAAGGCACCTGTGGTCCCTGTCTTTGAGTGTTGCCCAATGTGATTTGCACACTGCAGACACCTGGGAGAAGACTAAAGCAAGGGCAGCTCCTGAAAAGGGCAGCTGCTCACATCCAAGGCCTTTCACACAGCGGGACTGAAATTTGCCATCTTGTCTAGGGTTCAACATCTTGTCTAGGGTTCAGCTACCTGAACATAAGGCCACGTTCAGCTTTCTAGCCCCTCTCTCTGACCCGAGGGAAGGAAAACTCAGACCTGCACAATGGGTCATGCTCAGAAAGTCTTCTCAATCCCAATCATTAGTTACTGAGCAAAGAGTTTGTTACTGCACTGCAAGAGGGAGGAAAGGGGGAGGAAAAGCTATCTATCATGGTAGCAGTTTTAAAAAAAGCTGGGACACCATTATTAAAAGGATCATCTAGTGACTTCAAATACCTAGTTAAGAGAATGAGCTGAAAGAAATTAAACAAAGGCGAACTACAATGCACACTAGTCACCATCTAACTACTCAGCTGTTGACCAACAAGATACTTCTCTGCTCCACCACACAGAATCACAGCGCAGTGAACTGAACTGTCAGAGGATGTCTGCTACTGCGGCATGAATTCACCGACCACACAAAGCAAAGCGCTGAACAGAACCAGCACATTTAGTACTTTTGCTCAAACAACTTTCCCTTGGTGCAAATCTCATTCTTACTGATTATCTCCTCAGAAATCAAAGAGGTTCTGGCAATGGTGAAAACTGCCACAATATGACTTCACAAATCAAGGTCCAACAGCCAGACAATAACACCATGAAGGTGCACTAACTTGTTTACATAAATATGGACAGGGAAGAGTTGGGAGAAAGTTCTACTCAGCCAACAGTAACAAAACCATTTATGGTTATCAAATATCCCACGTTCTTGATGCAGAGCTCAGAGATGGGACAGGATAGGCAGAAGATGTGTTCAGTCCTGCTCAAAGCTCCCATGCAAACAAGCATCTAAGAATCTACAGTGGTAGGTTCTACCTACAGGTAGAACCTGGCCTCCTGCACCATGACTGCCTAGAGGCAACATGGACAGAGCACCTTCTGGTCAGCAGGTGACACCTCTGAATTGCTGTGCCAGCAGACAAGCACCAATCCAAAACTGACTGGCAATGAACCACTGGGTTTTGGGGACTACCATTTTCCAAGTGACCACAGCAATTCTTCTCACCACTCAGACAGCACTGTTGCATTAGCTAGTGTCCCCACAAAGCATGAGTGACCTCTGTGCATTTCTTTTCATGGGCTGGGAACAGGTACATGTCCTTCCCACCAAGAAGGATATATCAAGCAATGCAGCCCGCTGGGGCTCCACTTGGAACACATTGTGCTGCAAGCAGGAATGGCTGAGCAGTAAACAGGCTCCAGGCCCAGGGAATTCACAGGCATCCCATGCTGCTGCTCACAGGCCTGTGACCGTGGCCTGACTGATGCTGTCACCCTGTGCTGCTCCCAGGTGGCATTCAGTGAGAAGCAACCTGCCAACAGCGAGTCCTGACATAGGCAACCTGACATGGTGTCCTGGAAGCTGGGCTTTTTTGAGGTAGTGCCACCAAGCATCCTAACAACCCAAGAGGATGCATTAAGTCCTGTTCTCAGCTCAAAGGGGAGCACCAGTGACAAGCCTGGAAAGCACACCAGCATAAAGCTGCATCCCACACTCACACTGACCGAGGGCAGCTGCCGGCTGCTCCATCACCCAGCTACACACATCCACAGTCAGCAACAATGGAACAAGTGCCTAGGAGAGTGAAAGAACCATCCATGGGTCAGACGAGAACTCCTAAGGATGGAACTATTGCCCAGGTTCCAGTGCTACTCCTCCCCATCTCCTAAAGCTGCCCTCCTGAGCACAGCAGTTCTTCCCAGGGAGATTCTGCACAGCGATCCTGAACTACAGCCTTTGGCTTCCTATATGGGCAGGAGCCTTCTGAGGAAGAAAAGGTGAAATCTGACAGATACTTTCCTCAGAGAAATAGGGGAAGACAAACACTGTCTGGCAGTAAGTAGCACGCCAACAACCCACGTACATTTACCTCTACTAAATGAGAAGCAAAGAGGAGGTAAGTGCTCCCAACTACAGGATGTTGTAATAGAGCTGTTTGTGTGTGCCAGTGACTGCTCTGGCAGATAGAGGTGACTGCAAACGGGTCAGACTTTGCCAGGGTAACCCTTGAAAATTATTTGGTAAGAAAACAGTAGTACCACTTAATTCAGAAAAATTCTCCGTAATCTCTATTAGTACATCTACACAGAAGCATTTTAATAAAGCAAGTGAACACCCAACAGATTTCAGAAGCTTGTAACTACATCATTTCACAAAAGTATTTACCTTAGATTTTGCTGAGTCACTAGTAGCTGAATCTGTGGAGAAATTGAAAAAAACACAATTCGGCTCAGTTCTGGGCAATTTTTTCATTGTTGCTACAGACAATGCTGGACTTATGGAAAAAGACAAGCACAGAACAAAACGTGAAGCAAATAAAACCAGAACGGAGTGAATAGTCAGAGCTCACAAAGATGCAAGCTGCACCACAGAAAGCCACCGCCATGAAAGGATGCTGTGAATTGTAGGCAGAACCAGCTCAATGATAGGAATGGCAAAGGAGCCCTGTTCTTCTAAATAAAAAACAGAAATACTAATGTTTATTCCATGTTTTAAATATACAGCCCCTGCAAAACCGCAGCTGAGAGACCTTTTCAGGATTGTACTGTGTACTCTCCTGAGATTGAGGGTAGGCAAAGCAAAATTGCATGTCTAGGTACTGCTGGCTGGCCTAGCTACGAATCATGGTTCGTGCAGTCGTATTCTTTTTGTGAGTTTTTACCGGAATTGAATGGTGTTTTGTGTGTGACACCCCAATTGCACATCTCTCTCCACCTCTGGCTACGTATGGGGAAAATTTTATTTTTCCATCATCTAGATTTCAGCAGCTACCAGTTTTGTACTTTTCCATAACAAGCGCTATCATGAAATGAAAAATGGACACCATAGTTTCACTGTCTCGCAAAACCCAAGATTATACAATTACAAAGGGGGTAGGAAGGGGCTAGCACAATGACTAAAAAACATGAACTTGGCTGCGTTCCAGCTTTAGGGCCGTCCTCCCCAGGACGAAAGAGCTGAGCCCCCTGCCACACCCCTTTTTGACACATGGCTAATGCTTTATGACTAGAAAGACTGGTAGACCATACCATGCTATTTCTCCTCAGGGTCTGCTTCAGAGATAACAAGAAACAGCAGAAAAACTTTTAAAAAGTAGCATTGATCTGTTTAAAATACTCTTAAAAGAAAATTTACAGGACAGATCAACTTGGTTTTTGTTTTTCTTTTTTATTCCATTTACAAGAAACGGGGGTTTCTGCAGACAAGGCAGCTACAGTGTGGGCAACAGTCCTCCTTCTTCCTACAGTTCCAGCTGTCCATCAGTGACATCACAGAATCCACTAATGACATCACCGTGTGATAGACTCCTCCCACTTCGCCTGTTACAACGTCAGTATAAAGTGCCTGTTTCAGTAAGTGCTGAACAACTCTCTGAAAACTGAAACAAAAGCTAGAGACGAAGGGATAACATTTGTGGGATACAACATGCTGGGTTAGTGCAATAGTATAGTGAAGGGAGGGGAGAAAAAGTCACCAAAAAAGAGCCTGCAACGCTTGTCCTTAGCCACAAAAGAGGATGGCATTTATAAACAGAAGGAAATTAGCTTTAGTATAGACATACTGCAACATACGTAATAAAAAAGTGTCCATCACTTAACAACCAAACATTACTCAATTTTTTGCATTCCTAACGTTGGGAAGGAGCAATATTAGAACACCAGTGAAGATAGGTCTTTCTGCCATCACAACAAACCACTTTACAGCAGCAGATCTGCTTCACCTCACGATGATGATTGCATGGGTTACTGTGAATAAATAAAATAGTATGTGCAAGCCTCATCTTTTAATGATTATATTCCTGTTAGGCAATAAAGTATTCCAAATTATCTCATGCATGATTATCAACAATTCCAGTCTTTAAGAAGTGTTAATGATCTTTTGGAAAAGAGAAAAACAGTTTATTAGTAAAAGAAAATAGAGAGAGAGAGAATCACAGTGAATTAACAGAGTAGGTTATTCTAGCCTATGGACTAACACTGTCCAGGCAAGAGTTACCTGATACGTCTCCAGGAGATACTCCCGTTCTTCCAATGTTGGTGAGTAAATGATCTATGTTTGGCACTGGCTGAGACTCTACAGTGTTTTCCTCCTGAACTGCTGTCTATAGTTAATAAACAAAGATCTCTTCATCATCGTTTCACAGTTAGTTCAATACGATTCAACAGCATTTAGAAAATTGCATCATTCACCTGAGGACACGCTCTCCTCACATGTTCTATCTTTCCCATTTTGCTTTATGCTTTTAAAAAACAATGCATGGCTTTTTTTTTTTTTTTAATTCATTACTGCAAGGACTGGAGAGCTAAAA
Organism: Jacana jacana; assembly: GCA_013400555.1. Lineage (NCBI taxonomy): Eukaryota > Metazoa > Chordata > Aves > Charadriiformes > Jacanidae > Jacana > Jacana jacana. Next base: position 2,382 of record VZTM01039524.1, on the reverse strand, counting down.
AGGTGCTTCTGGAGAGCAAACCATACATACGATGATGTAGTAAGAAATATAGACATTCTAAGGCAGCAGAAGCAGACTCTAAGATAATTAGAACACAAACACTTATGACAATACTTACAAGAGGTTCTTCAGCATCATCTTCTGTGAAAAACCAGTCATGCTACAATTTAAAATAAAAAAGGTGAAAACACCACAGGAAACACAAGACCCAAACGTGGAACAATCAAACGTGGACATTACTAAAAATGATATCCTGGAGTTAGAAAGATAAATACCAGACCCAAACTGGCCCAATAAGAGAAAAGCTGATTGATCTGTGTATGATCTTTTTGTTAAATAATGAAATGCATTCACTTACTTTTTGGATGAGTGTTTCTACAATTTTGTATTGGTCTGGCATGTGCGTAACCATGTGTGTCATGTTATCATCAGATGTCCTCACAAGTGTTGGACCAAACACTATAGCCAGGTTTCTTGGTTCCATCTAAGAAATGAAATATTTCCACATCATACATTTATAATGAGAAAACACAGTACTATGGGCTAAGTACATTAATATAACCGTATTAATACCCAAGAACCATTTTATGTAAGAATCAAAGTCCTTAAAAAACCATTACTGACTCAGGTGGGATGGTACACTACACTAAAGCTTTCCTATACACAGTGCAAAAAATGCATCCAACATTCCTGCAATTCAGAATTCAACCTTCCTTAACCCATTGCAAAAAACCAGCTCCACAAGCGCAGAAAACTCAGGAACTGAGACACATTCTTGACCCTTTCAGGGGGACTTACTTCCCCCCACCTCCCCACACCCCCAGAAACACTGGTCTTTTAAGAACTTGGAGGTTTTTTTATGAACAGGCATTGAGGTTTTTTTTTCCCTGAGAACATTTACATGAGATATGAAAAAATTAAGCTGGTAATCAAATACTCTATTATCTCTACTGACAAAGAGCTCATTCAAATTGCAACTACGTTGGAGGCGGCAGCAGCAACCAAGATCATAGACCCAACACATCTATTCATGAGGCAGACTCAAGAGTTATCCAAATATGTTACAACATTAGTCATCCACATAATTTCATGTTTTATCTCTGACAAAAAATTCCAAGAAAGTAGCAGGATAATACTTACCTTCTCTGACTTATAGTTTACTCTTGTGACATAGAATAGACCAGCAATACATAGAAGACAAGGTCCTTGGCTTGCCAGAAGAAAGTTGCGAGCACGACAAGCCCCTAAAGCTCACTTTGACTTGAACTGTGGCCTTCTACAAGTCCATACAGTTATAGTATCACCTCACTCATCTAGCCCTGTATATTCTATAATATTAACATTATTTAAACAACATTTACACAGCACACCAAAACCATAAAAAGACAAATGTTTACTTTAAGCATTGCATTTAATAACGACATTTACTATCATCTCCTTATGATGTCAGCTATAATTCCACTGAAGTTTATAATTTGTTAAATACCTTTATACACACACACACATATTTTTCTTTCATATTTAACTAAAAGATACTATTTGCAGAACTGATCTGGAGCCTACCATATTCATTTGAACCGAGTAGTTTTCTTTTAAATACTTCAAAATTGACCCTATGATCCTCTACATAACTGCAATCATATCTTTCTTTCCCTTGTACTCTGCATGTTGGGAGCCAAGTAATAAGCCACTATGTTACCTGCCCTGAGATAAGCATCCATAAGCACACCCATATTGTGCATAGCTTTGCATTCAGCTACCCCTCCCTGAGAGGTAAAAAAATGGGGATACTATTATTTGCATTTACTGAAGGGTTATAGCATGCACAGAAGCACTTAATGCAAACTAACTCTTCCCCACCCCATGGAAATTACAAAAAGTTATTCTTAGTGGAGGACTAAGTAAGTGAACTACCACCTTTACATCATGAATTTTCTTTCTTAAAACCAGTCAAATCAGCACCTACAGGGTCATCAAACATTTAAGTAATTACAGCAAGTCCTAGTCTTTAAAAAGTCCCTGGGAAACTAGGCTTCGCACAGAGCTGGTTTGACAGCCCCTATCAACAGGTTCATTCAGGCCACATGTTTGCCTGTGCCCACCCAGGCACTCCCTCATTGTCATTTAAATGGGATTATATGAAATGTACAGATTTGGGATAGATTTAGGATTATAATCAGTTACTCTCACAGGAATTAATACCAGCTTCGATAAACTCAATTTGCACTAAGCAGGTGCATATTTTACAGGAGTCATTAATTTAACCCCAAAATTTTCACAATATATCAACGGTCTTAATTTTATCAACAATAATAAATTATAACACTAATAGAAATAATCCTGCACAAAAATTGTATTCAATGAATTAAACCAGCCAAAATA
>VZTM01039498.1:0-18886 GCA_013400555.1 Jacana jacana | reverse complement strand
CAGGTCTTTTCCTTCTCCTCTCTTCCCCCCAACAAAATGTCATAATTTTGAATCAATACCTTTTAGAACTAGTCTGCCATGTCATCTAGGCAACTGACAGTTTAGCATGTCACTTAAGATTTAGTGACAAGTTTCTCAGGCTACAGCATTGGTTTAATAAGAGACAATGCTAATTCAGCTCTCTAGTGTCACTAACAAGTGCCTTGGGCCCCAGCCAAAAAATTGGAGTCTACAACTTGTGAAATTCTTTTCAAAAAGCAGTTTTGCTGTCAAAGAAACTGATTTTCTTTTATGCATAAGCTTGACATGAAAAAAAAACGTAATTACTCAATTAACGTGTATTTGTAACAGAGTGAATGTCTTTTTTGATCTAACATACTGGTCTGTGCTTTTTAACAGATAAAATATGACATGACTCATTTTTTCCAACTTTTTTTGCACGTATTTCCAAGACCTGTACTTTCAGAAAAAGTCTCCGATTTTGCTTTAGCAGTTACGTCATCATAACACTTGCCTTTCTTCTATGTCATGAGTTGCCTAACACAAATTTATTTATATTGATATATCTATAAACATACAGTGACAATACAAGTATCTGTCAACTGCATGATTTGATGCAATCCTGTTTCGTTATCTTCCACTAACGAATAAATTAAGAAATGATTGGGCATCCTGCACCACATCTTGATAGACATTTAGACTTAATTTGACACCAATGTTTTTATATTTTAAAAAACATAAATGAATGTATTAAGTTCACCTAGAAGTCAAGCAATTATTTCAAGAGAACACAAGCATAAAAAACTGATGCATTCTACACTTTGTGAATTATTTATCATAGTATTTACCTTGCAATGCTAGGTCTCTTAATATCTATATACTTACATCATTGCTTACATTTAAGCATACAATAGTCTCATTGGCCTTGAGGGAACTAGTCACAATGTCTGAAACTAAACACCTGCTCATGTCTTTGCAAAAGTTTATATATGCCACTCTAACTTATCTTAGCTTCTCTGAGATAATTGGAGTTGCAAACAAGCAACTTGGAACTTCCTAGAGGTATATAACAATATAGGCCTGCCTGGAGGATCCAAGATTTGCTAATCTGTTACTTATAAAAAATGGAGGGTATCTCTTTCTTTAACCTTTTAAGAATGCTCATTTTTAGTATTTGTAAAGGTTACCTTAAAATTGTTTTTCTGAAATTGTGATTCTTTCGTCAAGCACTGCATTTCAGAATCACTTTCAGATTCAAATGCAGAGCTGGTAAAATTTATCTACATGCTTAGTTTTAAGACATCTCTGAATTTGTCTAGCTATAGGAATAATATTCTTAAAACTATAAGATTATATTTTAAAACCTTTCTTACAATTGCCAGCTCTGTTATCCTCACAAATCATCCAACATAGACTGAAGAGCAAGACTTTTATATTTTTCCTACTATGCTTAGTCTTTGACTCATTATATGAACCTTGAGTATCTTTTCCATTTCCTTCCTTTTCCCTTTCTTTACCATAATCTAGAGAGGTACTAAAACTTGAAATGACACAAAATAAATCAATGCATATTTATCATTCTTTTATCATGCTGTTATCACAGAATGTTGTATCAAGTTAATTAAATATAAGAAAGTGGGATGCAAATCATTATTTAGTTTTCTAAAGAAAGATTAAAAAAACCTGACCTGGCTTGTTAACTAACTGGAAGAAGAACATATGAAATAAAAATTGCACTCTTTTCTTCCTAAACTCTAAGAATGAATCGTAAGTCCAGTAGGGGAAAAAATCTCATATTAATTGACCTATATTACATTTTTATAGTTGGAGCCCCAACCCACTACTTCCCATAGCATGAAAGCAATTTATTTAAGGCAATTCATTATCTTTGCCATCTAAATTAAATCCCTGTTTTATTTTATGAAAAGAGAAAAGGAAAAATATTAGTCAAAGGCTCATAAGAACACTTCACTCTAGAAACAATACAATATATATGGCATGATTCCAGCAAAGTCTAGTCCTGATGCTAAAAATGTTTAAAAGCCTACAGATTTCATTTACTTTGGTGAAACGACTCATAAAAATTATCAGGAACATTTTCGTGTTTACACTGCTTGATTCCACATTCCTATATGCAATTTTATCTGTTTTAGCCACCTGATTTTAATATTTGTTTCTGAGGGAAAGAGGAAAGATGCCTGAATCAGTTTTGGACTGATGGTTCAAGGGATTTACACCAATACATGACAAATATGAATGTCTGATGTAAAGGCTTCTTCATTTCTGTCAATTTAGCATGTATCCTAAGTGGAACAAAATGAAAATTAAACATCAAAAAATTAAAAATCATCAATATATTTTGAGACAAGCATACTATGAAGCTGTCAAACAAATTATGTTAATTACAGACCATCTCTAATTTTTAGAGCAGAGATTTCTCATACATGCTTCTTATATATACACTTTCCTCAGTAACATCAAAGGGTAATCACAGAGCTAAACTGTAAAAAATATTTCAGATGTGAGTAAAATTGGGATACGGTGTGAAATTTAACTATATTTCTATTAGCATGAGTGAAGCACAGTGGTTGTTTAGGGCACTGAAGTAGCTTTAAGGTTGCTCTCTATTTCTTCTCTCCTCCTCACTTCCCTATCACTGTACTGCAGAACTAGGGCCTTAAGTCTTCTATAACGCACTTCAGTTTGCACGCAGAGTGACAACATTATGCCAGCTAGCTAGGGCTAGCTTCAGGACTATCCTTAAGAAATCCCCCAAACACCAAAAAAAAATAAACCAGTACTTATTTCTGGCTCATTTATTATTATGCAGTTATCAAGTGCTAAAGAAACACACAGAAGATATTGAAAATTAAAACAAAACAAAATTTAAATAAAAAGAAAGAAAAGAATGCAAATAAATACTTAAACTCCTTAAAAGAGAAAGCATGCACAGAGAAACAAGGCCAGCAGCCACAGAGGTAGTGCTGCATGTGCCTGCTGTTCTAAAGGAGACAGGGATCCAGTTGCCTTCCAGGGCAGCCTGCCCAGTCAGCCCTGTGTCCCACTTGGCCTTTTCCTCTTCCTCCTCCTCCTCCTCACCTCAGATCCACTGAGGGCAGGCAGCAAGAGTGGTGGGTGACAAACATCACAAATACTCATCTGTTTTAGGTAGCTCTGTTCCCGGCATTATGTGTAATAGCAGCTGCTGCAAGCATGGTGCTTGTGGGACAGCATAGGAACTAAATAAAATCTTATAAATTGCTTAGTATAATTTTATATTCGAGAAAAAAAAAAATCAATCCGAAGCATCTGTTGCTAGCTTACTAACACCCACCCTGTCATACTCATTAGTGTAACAATAAAAAATACCGCATGATAAAGTAAGCAATCTGCATAAATACATGTTTGGCTCCATCACTAAAAATTATTAAAAAAAATTACATCTTCTTTCGCATCCTTCAGCACCCTGGCAGATTAAAAGCATGTCTGAAATTCATTTGAAGCTACATTAACACAGCAGACGCTCAACAGCAGAAGGGAGGAAGGCCTTTCCAACATGGTAGGCTGCATCCTCAAGCACTGAAGGTCAGTAGGGAAGTGCTATGTCCTGATTTATACCAACTGGAGATTTGACTCAGCATGTACAGAATTAGCCATCCTGCTCCCTGTCACTGGTTGACTAAGACAATAATTCTTGGTTCATACCAATGAATGCTTTTCTTAGTATGACTCTGTAAGTCCTTTTAAAATAGATTTTGCTTTTCATCTGCTGTGGGAAATTTCCTTTGACCTATAAAAAGTGCACTGGCCTCTTAGACTTAGTCTTCTTGTTCTTAATAGCAAACATCAACTACATCACTCAAGAATTGAAAGATATTTGCTCCTGTGTACATAATCCTATTGTTCAGTTGACTAGAGTGGTAATAGTTTTTTTTATGTTTCCTTCCCTTAGTATCTAGCTGTTATGGTAGCTCACAAGAAAACAACTCACTTGGAAAATAAATAGAGCATAATAATACCAAGCCCCTCTATTTTCCTTTAGCTCTATCTTTTCACTACATAGTAATATCAACAATATTAAATTTATTTTTACCACATTTTTCAAAGCAAAAGAAACAATCAAGGAAATCCCAAGGAACTATATCAACTGCAATGTAATCCACATGCAAACTGTGGAATCCATACAATTACATACGGAATTTTCTAAGGACCTCCTTGGTGGTCTTTTCCAGTTCCTAGGCTCTAGTACATTTCTCTATAGCCTCATCAACAGAGTAAAGAAGATTTTGAGTAGGAAGAAGCTTTTTGGCTTTAACATAGCATAAACACGCCATATAATATTTCTTTCCTACACGTTATTTTTGAACCCTCCCCTCAGAACTGAGCCAAGTCCACAGTGGGTACGTTGGAATGTCTACAGGATGTCTGTGTCTTGGTACAAAGAGGAGGGATCTTCAGTTTCCCCCAGTGTTCCCCATCTCCAAGACCACAGGCCCCATTTTTGTCTTTGCTGGAAATTAAGCCTGTGCTGGCTGCAAACTGCCCTGTGTATCCATCAACACGCACAGAGTGCTAAATGCTGGAGGACCCTGCATCCATGTAGTTTCATCTCTTTTCCACCTGAAAGAAACACACCTCAAGCACACTCTGTATGCTCAGCTGAGGGCTGCAAAGCTCCAGGGGTAGATACAAAGCAAATCTGTACCCTTTAGCAAAGAAAAATGCCAATGTAGATAAATTCTTCATGCATCCGTGAATGGATTAAAGTCTAATATTTTATGATGCTAAAAGAGCCTAGAAGAGAAGCATCAATAGTCGGTCAATCCTACATAATACATAATAATATTCAATAAATGTTCAATAGTTTATTGTGTAATAATAATAAGGTAGCATTTAATATTTCTCTACTCTTAGCTATGTGCATTCAAACATAAGGTACAAAAGGTTTTATATGAGAAGTATGCTGTAAATAACTTTTCACTGTTCCATTTTTACTAGTACCTTAGTGAACCGGTTGTTAAGTATGTGAGTAAATGTGAGCACATTCAGGCTTCCATCAGTTAGAAATGAAGCTCTAATCACAGTTGAGAGGTCAAAAAAACGTCAAGAGCATACCATCCTTACAGACTGGAAACTTAGATCTGAAAGAAGCAATCCTTAGTACCTCACTGTATGGCTCTGCCTCATGTATTTATAGATAAATACTGTCCTTGTCAGTAATTATGCTTCGCTTTCTGCTCTTAAAGGAAAATACTCTACAGATGGCCAGGAAAGGTGGAGAGCAATGCCATCCTATACTCTGGAAGTGTTTCCAAAAATAAAAGTCAAGGTTTTGGTCAATTACTCCCTCCTGTCAACCGTTCAGAGCACATCACTATGAAAAGAAAGAGAGGGAGCTGAGACTTTGTAACCTACTGGTCTTTCCCTTGCTGATTGCCATAAGGTGAAAGAGCCCAAAAAGGAGAGTAAATCAAGGTGCTATTACACCTTAGACTTTGGAAATTCCATGGAGATGCATCTATCCAGTAATTAGCAATGACTTTGCCTCATAGAAATCCCTATTGTTCATGTGATTGGTATGTGCCATTATTTACTGTTCACTGAATAGTACTATATATGCTGAAATATATATAATAAAAAATAATAGGGTCTTCACACAGAGATTTCACTACAGCAAGGGCTTCTTGAATCTTTGATGAGAAGCACAGAGAGAAAACTGTCTGCGTGTAAAAACAGCCCAATCCTGCTGCATTATTTACTGACACTTTTGTATATTACTATCAATGCAAAACTGCCTGAACAATGAAGCTATACTGAAGCTATGCTGGAAAACAGTCTAGGCCCTCAGTGTCAAAGGTAATGATATGCCATTTAATAATTAAATTGTATTAAGCATCATTCACCTTATTTTAGCAAACTTTTTTTCAGAATTAGAGAACTCCCACAATTGCTTACTGGACCAAAAAATTACAAAAATCTGAACAAGATTTTGTTTTATCTGGAGGAAGTCTACTTCTGCATGCTTGCATTCTAATGAGGTGGCAACATGCTGAACCACCCAAAAAGTCCAAAGAATAACTGAATGGTAAATGTTTCCCTACATCCTCCTCTTTCACTTACAGCAATACATTTAGGTCACATTTTTCTGGTGTGTATTCTCAATGAGCTACAGGACAGAAATTCAAAAGAAACTGTGGTCCCTTAAATCTTTCTGCTGTCATCTCTCCTTGCATTCTATAATGGCAAAGGTCCATAGTGTGTAAGTGTATTTCTAGTGAATTACTTGACCCTCCTCCCCCCCAGTTGTTCTCTACCCGCACATCTTTCAAAGCTTTAATTCCCTTTGTAGCAAAGCAAACTTCAAATTCTACCTGTTCAGCATTTAAACTTTAAAAAGTGCAATGTGAACACCTGTTTAAGTTGATAGCCATCTGTTTTCTCAAGAAATCAAAACCTTAATAACATGGAATTAACAGATGGAAAGCATGGTCTAGACTCTGAGCAGGTTACTGCATGCTTGGAGTTAACATAAAAAGTGGTATTTTTAATGAATCATTCACATCCTCCATTATTCCATTCCCATCTCTCTGAAATGATAACCCATCAGCGTTCATTTGCTCCTTATGGGACTTGCCATTCAAAGGCAATTGAAGATCTTTAAGGGTTTGGCCCATACTAAATGGATACTTAACTATCGAGAATGCTGCCTGAAGTAAGCAATTCCAGGTAATTCCCTGTGGCCAAATTCTAAAACTGATTACACAAAGATTTTAGCAGAAGCTCAAAATTGCATGGAAGGAGGGGGTGTGTTAAAGAAAAAAAAAAAAAAGTTAAATAGCCTAATTTGTCAATGTGTTGCAATTCTATTTCCAAAAAGAAATATCTTCAAATCTGTCAGCATCAGAAGAAAAACTACAGGAAGACATCTCTATTGTAAAAAAACCCAACCCCAGAGATCTTACAAAGCCTTCAGTGTTTTCTTCTATATTTTTCACTGCTTCCATGGAAAAATGTCCTCAACACTAGATGAAGAGTTTTAAATATCAGGACTGAAGTTATGTGTGCTGGGGACACAAGAAGTCTGACTGACATGACAAGAGTAGCCTTTACACAGTGTAGGTCAGTCGCAAGAGGCACACTGCCAGTCCCACTAGACACACGTGGGAACTCTTACTCAGTGTGACAGCTGAGAGAGTGGGACCATGTCCTCACATTCACACTACTTAAGTCCAAACAACCAGTTCAATTTTTCCTGTTCCTACAAAGTGAATTAAAGTGCTTTCAGAAAAGTCACATTTAGAAAGGAATTTGAGGAAAGTATTAATTTGCCTTTTCAGGATGCCTACACAAATGTTAAATAAACTAGAGCTGCTGACAGAATAGGCAGAAAACATGACAGTCTTGAATACTATCCTAATACTGTTCTCACAGTAGTTGCTAGAGCAGCAAAAGATTCTACAGAGAATATTTAAAACTTCTAGGTATTTTTCAAATTCTTTTCTATCAAGAAAATGGAAATTCAACTTTCTCTATAAAGCTAGGTGGACTTAAACGTAAACACTTCCACTTTTTTCAACTTTCTTATTTTCTTTCCAAAATACTGTGAACCTCAAATTGCTTCTACTCCAGGACTAATCAGTTTTTTGGTACTTGACTGCCTACTACTCTCGTCTAGATTCTTTCAACCACATAAACCTCTAAAGTCTTTGTAACACATCAAATCAGCAGTTGTCAACCCAGAAAACTGAGATATGAAAGAAAAAGATGCTTCTAAAGACCACTCTTTAATGAACTTTAAACTTTTTTTTTTCTTTTTTACAATTAAAAACACCTCCAGCAAAATTACTCTCCTAACCCTACCAATGTTTTCACTTACAAGAAATTTGGGTAATTCACGCATTCTAAAATAATTTGCAGATTTTCAGTGACAAATATGTCTAAATTATCCATTTTATTTTTGTTAATTTACATGCTTCCTGAAATTCATTTTGTTCTAATCTGTTGGGTCTGTGGTCTACATTTAGCCATTAACACCCGTTTAACAGTTGTTAAATAGCATAATCGCCTGTTGTTATCTTGATGTAGATTCAATTCCAGTGTTAATTGCTCTCAACGTGCTGCTAATAAAACCATCCCATGCTATATTCTGTATGCTCTATTTGAAAAAAAACACTAAAGTGAAATGGACTGTATTGTACCTCAGTAGAAAAATTCAATTTAATGAAAAAAGCTATATACTTGGGAGAGTTATGAACTGAATATTGATGAGGTCCTATTTTAAAACTCCAGAAGAATTACAAGGCACAATTGGGGTGACTGTTCAGAGCAGAAGCCAGCAATAAAATTGCTCATCTGCTTTTCAATTGATTTGTTAAGAGGTGTGCATACTCTCATTCTTTCATTTCAGGAAGTGAACAGTTTGAACTATAAAAAATCTTGCATTTTTAAATTTTTCATTATTTGAAAATCGGTGTGACAGCAGCAGGTTGTTGCTCTTATTGACGGGTAGAACGGCGGCGGGGTTTTCAGATGGGTCAGTGCCTGCTGCTGGAGTCCAACACCAACCTTCTACCACTACAAAGAGTAGCTGCACTAGTGCTTCAACAGCAAAACTACTGAAAGGAAGAGCAGAGCTACCATGTGAACATAGCTTGACATTTGCTTTTATTCTCTGAATTTTGACAGGTACACAGGAATTAAGACTAAAGCTCTGTGTCGGGTGTCATCCACATCATCCTCTATCCCCCTTTCTTTTTTTTGCGAAACAAACTTTCTTCTCATCCTCCACAGTCTTTTGGGGAAATTACTGCTGCCACCAAGTTTCCTGCTTCTGCCATCAAGCAGTTTTGATGCAGTAGGCTACAAAAGATGCAGAACATGCCTGTAAGACTGAAAGAAGTGCTGATAGTCTCTTGAGACACAGATCTTCCAACCCAGTTACCCTCGCCCTTGGCCCTTTCCTGTGTGCATTGTGTCATTCCCTCTAGAAGCCAATATTGGCTCCTAAAGTTAATGTGTTTCTGTAGAATTATATTAAGTGATTAGGTTACTGGACTGCAAGTAGGGATTGAAAGTGAATGGACACAACACCAATTTTTAAGGAAAATTCCCTCTTAAAATTTCAGAGAGAGATTAACTTCAGTTCTGTGTATGTAGCTATGATTACTATGATTACATTTTAAGTGATGCAAATTTTATAAATTTGAGCAAGCAGTGATCACCTTTGTGCAATTCCTGTCAATTTTCTGGACCCTATATAGAAATTAGATGGAATCACGGCAGAATTAACTATTAAAAAGACATGCTTTGATGAAATACAGACTTTTCCTTTTTTAAACAGAAAAAAAACCTAGGAATGCTGATGATATGCATAAAAAAAAAAAGTCCTATACCTTCTTCTTCTACCACTTACCTTCCAAAATTACTTTCATTTAAAAAAAGAAAAGCCACTACTGCCTCCTAGCATACATTTGCCAACTTAAGAACATATAGAGCATATATATGCACAATGAAGAATTAATAACAGAAAACCCACATGCAAAATATATATATATATATAAATATTCCATATATATTCAAGTAATTTTCCAATTACTATTAAAATAAGAGAAAGATTTCTATTTCTCCCATCCATCCATGCCTGATGCATGCTTTTATTTTCTACAATAAATAGAGCATTCAAGCTTTAAGGATGAGGTCCCGAACTTACTCTACAATAAAATGCTGAAGGACTTTCATTTAGGGTAAAACCCACAAACTAACCAGCAAGACAAGTTTCTCGAATTCATTGGATAAACAGTTAATGAAAGCTACTCCTATTCCTTATTTATTATTTCCAGTTCTGGGAGTCACTTTAAATAAACGCATGAAGTACTAGACTAGGACAAAAAAAGATCAGACCACATAGAGAAAGGCAGTATGAAGTTTCACTTATTTGAAGCTTACAGTACTTGAAGAATAAAAATAGATTTAAAAAGCCTCACTAAAAGTGAAAGGGACCATCTGAAGAAATAATGAGAAGGCATTCTCTGTGAGAAGCAGAGCACAGTATTGTCAGACTTGTAGGAGAGCACTCTCCTCTGCTCTGATGAAATTCAAATAGGTGAGAAATCAGAAATTGTGGACTAGTGTAAAGAAAAGTATTTTTCATATACATTGAGCGGTATTAATATTCCTAAATTCCAACACTGCCAACTGCATCCTGCTATTAATAAAAAACAATGTAGAAAATGATCACTTTATTATTCAGTATTCCCTCTCCTTTTAAAGTATGAGTGCAACCCCTATAACTATCAACACAAATGTAAGTCCAGTACTGTAATGCAATCACATACTACAAAAGCTGTAGCAGGGAAGCGTAAGAGATTTGCCTGGAATTTCTCATCAGTTCTAACTTTTTAATGCAAAACTGAGTTTTCATTTAAACTAAAAATCTGTTTAAAACATCTAGATATCTGTGTTCAGATGACAAATTTGTCAAAAGTACAATATTTTAAAGACAAAATTAATTTCAAAAATGTTTTGAGGACAATAATGTAGCTTTTTGATGATCCTTCTTTTTGAGAACAATAAGCCAACATTTGTAAATAAATGCATTTACTTATGTGCCATGCCATTCTTGTAATCAATCTCTAAAAAACCACCCAAAACACTTTTGCATAACAAATGATTCTACAGGAGAATCCGTTCAAGTCTTTTACAGCATATACGTGTGTAGCAGTTTTAAGACATAGATGGCATGGCTGGGCTGCTTCCACCTACAATTTTCACCAATAAACACATGCTATTAAAGTGAAGAACATCTGTAAATATCTTCTAAATAGTCACATTTACCAGAACAATAAAAAGGATCTATCTTCATAAATAAATGTCTAGCCCCATATTAAACACATACCACTCAAAGTATTGACATATTGATTTTAAATAATTTACTGCTCTAGATAATTGCAAACCTAGATTCTAAGTTGCCAATAATAGCCAAGTAATGCATTTAAAAATTCTTGTAGAATCAAACTATCTATTGTTTTAGTTTCAATTCTAGTCATTAAGGTAAAAGAAAAAAATCCACACGTCATTTTTACTGCTCCATATTGCAGGAAGAAAAGAGACTTCATTACTTTTCAAACCGGTATGTCAATATTTGCTTAAAAGAAGTTTACAGTTGTCAAGAGAGTCTTTCAAGTGGTGTCCAGAACTCAGAAATTGGAAACCTTATTGTTCAGTGAATCTGTTGTTAGTCATATCTTGGATTCCTGCAGAAATTCCAGTTTCATTAGGAGGGCCCAGCAATGATATGGGATGTTGAGATGAAATAATGGTCTCTTACTCACAGAAATACTGAAGGGAAGCAGAAGCAGCATTTGAAAGAGAAAATGGTTTCTAATTATCCTGTGACAGTCTTTTTCACTAATGATTTTCTGTCTGTTATCTTAAAGCAAGTACAAGTAAAAACCGCACCTAACAACATGACAATAGTATCTTCTCAAGTTTTATATATCATTAAACGTGGAGGAAAGGATAGGATTTTTTTGTTGTTGTTGTTATATGGATTTCCTAATAACATCAGTGTATTTAGCAAAGCAACAACGAGTCTGTCAATAGTCTCAGGGTTCACAAGGTTTAAAAGAACATTACATAGCTTTAGACAATTGACTTTTAGCTGATAAGGTGAAGTTCTCATTCCCACAAACAGTGAGAATCACCCAATATTCTTTGCATGCATCTTTCTTTTGGATCACGTCTGCAGACCTGTCCACTCAACCTGGTAAGCAAGTATCATTTCTGGCCGGATACTGCCACCTTCTTGCATGGAACAATCTGCAAAGTTTCTGTATCCTTTGGAAAGCCTGGCTCCTGCGTGTCCAGAAATCATTGTAGGCTTGCAAACATTTCTGTGTCCACAGACAGAAGCCACAGTGTATGCAACGCAGGGCCAACCTACACACATGCAGTTTGTCCTTCTGGAGAAGTGCTGGTCTTGCAGCTTTTGGAATTGCCATTGTCCCTGTGAGTGCATTTGTTGGTATACAAATTGCCAGCTACAAATTCAAAGTGCATAGATACTTGTGAGCGGTGTGACTGGCTCTAAATTTAAACAGAATTTTCAGTCTGCCAGTTGTAGGCGCATTAAAGAATATCCTAGTTCTGGTGTGCAGACATACAGTTTCACACGTTCATTGTGCAATAACACATTTCACTTAATGTCAGCAGTGCTAATTTAGACTTCTCTAGACAATGTTACAGAAATCAGACTTTGTACAGGTTGCTTAAAGACCTAGAGCCTTTCTAGGTCCCAGAAAGACTGAAACTGCAATATAGCTTTTCCGTATTTGCTTTATCTTTGTTCCTCTACCCATAATTTATGAGCTACTGATGTATCTAATAATACCTTCAACACCCACCTTCTAGCTTTGCCTAGGTGTCTATCATGTCAGCTAGAAAAAAATAGGTGGAAAAATCTCACAGCCACTATTATTCATATATTCATAACTATTCATAGCCTATAAGTATTCATGTAGGCACACGAAACATGTTTTTCAGACTTACACAGAATGACAGGCGTGGTTTGTCCCCCTGTTCAGACTGTGGTTGGCCACAGAAGGCATTAGGGCTATATCCAGTTGGGTTTCAACCCAAGGATGGAAGCTCCACAGCCTCTCTGAGCAATCTTACTAGTGTCTGACAATCTTTACAGTAGAAAAATGTTTTCTTATGTTTAGGTGGAATTTCCTGTATTTCAGACTGTGCTTGTTGCCTTGTCATTGGTCACCACAGATGAGAGCCTGGATCCCTCTTCTTTATAGACACCATCAGGTATTTGTACATAAGGACGGATCCCTTGAGCCTCCTCTGCTCCAGGCTGGAGTCACAGCTCTCAGCCTTTCCTCATATAACAGATGTTCCAGTCCCTAAAACATCTTTGTGGTCTTTTCCTAGACTCTTTCCATTATGTCCCTATCTCTCTTGTACAGTGGACCCCAGCAACCCAGGTGTGTTTCGTGAGGGCTAAGGAGAGGAGAAGGATCACCTCCCTTGACCTGCTTCTAACATTCCTCCAAATGCAGCTCAGGAGGTTGTTAACCTTCTTTTGCCATAAGGCCATGTTGCTGGCTCATAGTCACCTTCTAGTCCTCAGAAACCTCTCCTGATCACCAAAACATCTCAGAAACAATCAAAAGTGGCCTCACACTGAGACCTCTCCCTCTTCCCCCATGCCACACTGTGCTGCACAGGCTGCTGGTTTCCCTCCAAGGATGCAGACCCCTGCCCACACCTACACTCTGCAAGCAAGGACATGTCTCCCCCTGCACTGGCCATCCCAACCCTGCAGAGCTGCATCCTCCATCAGGAGTTGGGCTGGCTGAACCACATCCTCTGACAGGCTGGGTAGCTTGGGTACGAGCTGCTGGGTTCCGTAACCCCTGTGGAGCCTAACCCACAGGGGACACTGCCTTGCCCCAACTGTTGGGCCTGCACCTCCTGCCCTGGGATGAGGGCTCCCCAGGAGGCCTGTTCCTCCCTGCTGGTAGCACTCCTGTAGCACTGCACGTCCCATGCACCATACGTATTTGTAACCCCTGCTGTCAGACACCTCTTGTCCTGGCAGTGGTTCTCCCTCAGCCCAGTGCCCTGAATGGCAACCTGTTCTCCACAGCCATACAGCCACTGGCAGCTGGCACGTAGCTGGTGAAAAACACACGGGCCAACAGTCACTTCCAGATGCTACTCTTCCTGAGTCCACAGCTCTGCATGAGAGATGATAAATTGGAATGGAAAATCCCTGTTTAAGGACTAATGACTGCAGTCCCCAACAGGCTCCTGTGCCCTAGTAACCTTAGCAAAATAACATGGATAAGGGACATTAATTTTTCCATCTTTGACTGCTTGTCTGAGACACCGTCATGACATCAGGTGGTGAAAATAACTGTTTTTGTAACCAAACCACAGGAATTAAATATTTCCAAAAGTAATACTGGGGTAACACTCAGATCCCCTTTCTGATTCCTCCAACTTCTCCCCTTTACTGCATAGCTCCTTATTTTAAGATGTGCTGTTTTCCATCTCTTGTCACATATGATTTTGTGGAATGACAAGTTATTTTCCTGATGTAATGCAAATTTTTTGGTGCATTTCACACACACAAACATGTGTATTTACTACTTTTTTTTTTTACTGGAATAAAATTATACTGTATGCCATCTAACAGACAACTAATAGGTAATTTACTCAGAGAATGCAATACTGAAAATTCTGTCCAAATTTTACATTTGTACATTCAAGTACCAGAATAAATTTGTTTCACTTCTCACAGAACAACAAGTTCGAAACCCTCCACCACAATAATCCATTCTGCTAGAAATTCTTTTTCAGGAGCCTCCATAAAAACAGCAGCAACAGTCTTTTTTGCTGCAAGATCCATGCTGAACATGGACATGAACAATACCAGAGGAAAACAAAAAGAAATTACCACACCAGCTTAAACATATACATACACCAAAAAAAACAACCCACAAAAAAACCCACCTAAGTTCTCTTTCCTTTTTTCCTCCAACTTGCCCACCATGTTATTAATTTTTATTCCTCTTTCCTCCATAGACCAAACAAAACTTGTTACCCTTTTAAATGGAGTTGCAGTTTTGGTGTATTGACAATGATTGACTAGTGCTGTTAAACAATCTTTGTATCGCACAGATGTGGTTCACATTTTATAACACCTAGTTTATGAGGCTGTTGATTGAAAATTGTGTGACTTGAGCCCTCTTCCTAGTTGCATTCTGAGAACTTATTGTTGATTTATTTTCATATTGTGTTGTTGCTGAACTATATTTTAGGTGTATTGGATTAATCTTTTTTTATTCCTTTTCAACTGGTTTTTAGATGCACTACATAGATGCACTATGTTGTCTAAACTGTTGGATCCCAGCCCCCCAACACCACACACCTCTTTTTTAAAGGTTTTCCATCAAGCTGAGAATGAAAGACAGAGACACAGACAAAATAAAGCAGAACTACTGTCAGACACTGACAGTGCAGAGAAACATAGACAGATAGATAACAGATAGTGGGGTACTAAGTACCCTACAATTTATTGAAGCAAATAGAGGAGAGTTGAGTGGCAAATTACCTACACTGTTCACAAACCAGCAGGCTACCCTGTTTGCCAGCCATCCAAATTGTTTCTGGGTAATTTGGCACATTTCTGCTTTGTTGTGCTATTTCTTACAGAGTGACTTTGAGTTTTGATCATTCCCTGTTGTGCAAAATCTTTCCAAATGCTAGCAAAACTTTTAAGAATGATGGTAGGAACAACTGAATACACGGAAATCATTAGCTGATCAAGCAATCACTTAAAGTAATATGTACTCAGACAGGCATCTAACTGGTTTTAAAGGAATTTAAAATGTCCTAAATATCAAATGAAACAAAACACACAAAAAAACCCAACAATTTTTTTCTCTACCAATACTGAGAAAAGATTCCTATCTTAAAGAACAGAGCATAGGAAATTTGTCAGAAAATTATATGAAAAACAAATGCTTTTGCATACTGAATAAGATAAATGTGAAGTAAAACATCAAAGATCCAAGGAATATAAAATACGGTTTCTTTTTGAGGTGTTGTCTTCTTTCTTCTTGAAAGCATAAAAGGTCACTTCTTTAAAATTATGGCAAGGACACCGCTGTTCACAAAGTCAGGAATCCGGGAAAAGGAATTTGATAGCACTAGTAATTTTAAACCTGCTGATAATTCTCAGCACTAACCTGATATGCAGTTTTGCTCTCAGAAATGAAAGGAAACTGTAGTATATGAAGCATGCTCTAGTATAATTCTGTCGCTGATTAATTTCTGTGCCTGGTATAATGTGTGCATATGTGTGTATATATATATATATGCACACAATATATATGTACACATGTTCCGTATGTGTACGTATTATAGTTAGTTAAGTCCTTCCTTAGCAGAGAAAGCATCAGCCATAGCCATAGCCCAGACAGGAAAGTGGCAGTGGTTGTAGCATGCTATGGGAGATCAAGGAGGCTGGGAAAACTGAACAGCAATGGGAAACCTCAGTTATCCCCCACCTGGGCTGTGCAATTATCACATTCAGTTGTGATGCTGAGGCTGAATTTCTAGCTGCCTTGGATGAGAAATACATGAAGGAAATAGTCTGGGGCATCACAAGAGGAGAGGCACCTCTGGGCACTGGTCTAAAGCAGTGTGCAGGACCTGGTTCAAAGCACACCTGAAGAGCCACTTTGTACCTGTGACAATAACGTGCCTGGAGTCTGTGTCTTACAAGTGCAGTAAGCAAGAAAATAAACTGTAGTGGTGCTGTAATTAAAAAAAAAGGTACACAAAAATAACAGCTCTCTTCAAAAGATAAAAAGCCATGTAAAAGATGAGATTACCCAGACACAAAGCATTCTATTTATAGACACTGTACCGTAGGCCCAATGATGGAAATGCATTTCACCTTTCCAAAAAGGTTTACAAAGACAATTAAAGATACTCTCTCGGAAAACCCAGGTAAGAAAGCTTTAGGAAGCAAGAAGGCTAGCTGGCAGAATATAAAGTTATGCTTAAATCAACTACTAGAGAGGATTATAAATCTTAACAGCTTAAATGTAAACACTAGCCTGGCCCAAAGGAATTGAAAGCAACTTTAAAATGATAGGAAAATTAGTAAACAACCATTTTTCTCAAGAAAAAAATGTCATTAGAGAGGATGAACAGGTGATGAAATTAAAAAGAAAAAAAAAAAAAGAACTATCAGAGAAGATAGAATACAGGAAAAAAGCTAAAGAATTTTCTCATATATGGATTTATCAAGCAGACTGCTCATGTGCCACATTTTTACTATTTAAAAAAAAAAAGAATGTGTTGGGAGGAATTGACTGAAATTAAGCCATCAGTACAAATGCTTGTAGAACAAACTATGGGTTGGACAGCAACTAATCACCATTATTTGCCTAAGTTCTAAAAGAACTCAGGGATAAAATATCCAAATTATTAATTCTATCAGTAACATATCTATTAAATTGCCTTGATGGCAAATATGTAGCAATTTTTAATGCCTTCAGGGAAGACACAGGAATGAGGAATGTCCTAAATAAACTAATGCAGATTGATACAGTAATTAAGGAAGAGCATAAGTATCCTCTCTAAAGGGAAGTCACACTTTCCAAAATCTATTTCTCTGAAAGAGTCAATGAGCAAACAGAAAAAGGAAAGTAAATTATATATTCTACTTCCATTTGCAAAGGACACGCAATAAGGTCCTTTGACACTTATCAAGGAACTAAGTAGCTATACAATCACAAAGCAAGCTGTATCTGGTCAGTCTAAAGGTCCACCTATCATATGACACATGTCTGTCAGGAGCTGATTCTATGCCACAAGGCTGGTATTCGTTTATCATTAGTTTCAACACTTATTTGGCTAGTCTTCTGATTATTGTGACTTGAGATTTGTAATATAAAATAGATAGAATTTATATAGATTTTTTCATATTATATTTCTTTCTAACAAAATGTATGCCTTCCATTAGCACTTCTCCAGCTCCACTGGCATCCCCAGTTATGCACCAATGTTTCAGAATCCAAATTCAGGCATATGCACAGGTGTATACCGTAGCTACCCAAGAGTTTGTCAAAGGGGAATAATGTCCACAATGAATTGTAACAAATAGTAGAAAATTAGAAAGCAATCAACTGAATAAAAGTAACTGGCTGAATGACAAGAACCAAAAGGCTATCACAAACAACACATGCCAAATACATGAATAAAACCTAGCACTGATGAAATTAAATAGGTAAAAGTATGGCATTGGACCTGAGAAATGTGGAAATTACTTGCCCAGAATAAAGTAGACAGACAAATTAGACAATTTTGCCATATACCTAAAGACTTCAGGAGGAGACCTGATGGCTAAAGGAGTATATTAACAGCCAGTTAAAGAATCAGTTACTACTTTATTCGCAAATAGGACTGAGATACTTCCAGCGTAACCCTGACAGTCACAGAAACATGCGCAAACCATTCATTTTATTTAAGAGTAACACTAGGAAATTAGGTGTTCAAGCACCATCATCTCAGGCAGAACCCAGCCAAAGCTGCCAACTCTCCACCAAAAATGGTGCTAATTTAGTTAAACATGAATTAGTTGCTCTTCAAAATGACTGTTCTCGAAC
This sequence comes from Jacana jacana, assembly GCA_013400555.1. NCBI lineage: Eukaryota > Metazoa > Chordata > Aves > Charadriiformes > Jacanidae > Jacana > Jacana jacana. Next base: position 695 of record VZTM01039498.1, on the reverse strand, counting down.
TGGAAGTTCAATCTTTTGTATCAAAAGCCAAAACAACCACACGTGGACTTTTCCATTCCATTTAGCATTCTCAAAACACCTTCGTTTAGCACTGCCATATCATACACATCAGCACTCTCAAATTAAAACTTGCTCTTTCTTGAGCAGTTCATTGTTGCACCATTTCTAGATATTTTTTTTTTTTTCACATCAAAAAACCTCAGCTTTAAAATTTTTATAGATCTGGTTCAAGACTTTTAGCATGGCATCAGGTAAACAGATAATTTTCTCCTACATTCATGAACACAGATGCAGGAATTTTGAGGAATTATGGTTCCATCCCTTTTATGCTACTTCTTGTGGTCTTTCACAACAGAAATATAGATGGACAATCTTATATATATATTCATACGGGTAAAATATGCAGCTAAGTTTCCAGTGGAACATCTCATTGACTATAATACAGACTGAATGGTGGTATTATATGCTTTAACTACAAAGGAGTACAACCCAGCTATTACATTAAAGTTCTATAATTTAAACCAAAACATCAAGCCCACAAACAAAGAGGGGAAAAAATCACTGGGAGAAACCTTGTTGAATTATCTGGTAGATCTCTCTGCTTTAAGAAATGAGCAACTCTGTCTAATCCATTCCTGAAAGATGCTAGCATAAATTCTTCTAAAATTCTCCTGTACAGGAGATACTTCAACCTC
>VZTM01039495.1:47571-62698 GCA_013400555.1 Jacana jacana | reverse complement strand
CTGGAGCAAGTGCAGAGGAGGGCAAGGAAGCTGGTGAAGGGCCTGGGGCATAAATCTTATGAGGATCGATTGAAGGAGCTGGGACTGTTTAGTTTGTGGAAGAGGAGGCTGAGGGGAGACCTCATCGCTCTCTACAACTGTTTGAAAGGACATTGTGGAGAGGTTGGTGCTGGTCTCTTCTCACGGGCAATTAGCGATAAAACAAGAGGGAATGGCTGCAAGCTGCAGCAGGGTAGGTTTAGGCTGAACATTAGGAACAAATTCTTCCCAGAAAGAGTGATCAGTCACAGGAATCAGCTGCCCAGGGAGGTGGTTGAATCACCATCCCTGAATGTGTTTAAGAGTAGATTGGATATGGTGTTGAGGGATATGGTGTAGGGGAGAACTTTGTAGAGTAGGGCTGATGGTTGGACTCGATGATCCCAAGGGTCTCTTCCAACTGAAATGATTCTACGATTCTATGTGCTCTGAAGCTACATTCCAGCAGCAGCAGATGAAATCCTTGCTTGTGCAACCCAAAAGCATGCTAATGGAATATAGGTATTACTCTGTTTAGACTCCCTGAGTCTGGGAAAGGAAACCTGAGGAATCCTGGGAACATAAATTTTCCATCTTGAACTTAAGGACTCCACAGATTTAGGGAGGTACTGAGGCAAGACTTTTGAAGCTCACAAATCTCAGGTGCATAATGTCTAGTGGTGCATACAATTTTGTGAATATGGCCTTACCAATTGCCCGCTTCACTCTCCTGTAAGTTAGAAGTTCCATGATATACAGGTGGAAACAGCAGGACTTGGCAAAAAATCAGCATAATAAAGGAGACAGAAAAAATATCATGTGAAAAAATTATAAAAGAGAAAACGGAAGTTTTGAAATCAAAGCAAAATTCCTTTGTCTACTTGTTTCTGCTTTCTAAGAAGAACCGAAAGTGTTGCAACAATTGCCATAAAGAAGGCTGCCACCACAGATGTAGCAGCCAGAAATTTAGCATCAGAAATTAATGAAACTCTCCTAAAAGCCTACCACAAAGCACCCAGAGCCAGGAGCTCCAGTAGAGGCCAAAGAGAAGAGCCAGTGTCCTTACAAATGAACCTGATGTTATGCTGTACTGGGATATGTTATGGATATAGCACACACAGCATGCTTGTGTTAAGATTGGTTATGAGAGATCACTTTTGAACAGGAGGTTTCCCCACTATAAGAAGCACCTGGAATTAAGTCTGTATGGTTGTCTAATTATGACTTACGACACTACACACAAGAACTGAACACAAGTGTTTTTGCATATAGGTTAGAAGAAATCTGGAGTTCCACAATCATCCAAGTGGGGAAAAATAAAGCATCTAAACCACTCAAAAGATCTCACTCATTTAGTTGTTGCATTTAGTAATTTCTTTTTATCAAAGAACCATGGATCTAGTATAAGCAGCAGACTGACTTTTTTTTTTTTCTTTCCCAAAGAGGGTACAAGATATTAGCAGGTAGAATCAGGGGAAGTTAAGGTCAACCAGCAGGAGCTCTGTGCTGGTTTGTGTACTGGCCATCAGTGCCCCTATGTGGATGTAGTGCCAGATGTACAGGCCTGCCCCATTGCTGTTTCATCACTAGGAGAGCTGGCTAGAGTGAGTGCGGTAGCAGTAGTGCATACTGCTCATGTACCTTTCCTTTCCTACCCTTCCCTCTCCCAGATCAGTCAAAGGAATGTTCTTTAACAATTCTTCAAACATCAAAAATGGAAGTAAAAGGGACCACTAATTTAGTTTGTACCATGTTATTGAATACAAGACTATGAATGCAATGCAGCTAACAGTACAAAAGCTTCAAATGTCTCATAAACAAGAAGAACTTCATAATGAGGAAGCTTCATATGCCACTTTTTTCACTGTAGCACTATGTTTTACTTCCTACTTAATAAAAATAAAAAGCGGAAGACTTGCAACAGAATTCTTCCAGGCTGTGGTGCTGCTATGGGTTGTATTATCTAAAATATGCAAGTAGAGAAGGGTAGCCAAGGGATGCAAATATCTCCACACATTGTAAAGGCTCTCAGTAATCACTTGTCAAATGCTAACATTACATGGACTACTTCAAAAATCAATGGAGAAGCCAGAATATGTTAGACCCATTTACCACAGCCTAATCATCCAAGTAAGCTCAGATCATTAAACTAATTATGAGTGGCCAAAATAATTAAGGATTCCCTTCTCGTGTGATATTGTTGGAATTCTCTGTTACAGAACAACTGCATGATCATTAGTAAACATGCATGTGCCCAGACATTTGCTGGATTTGATAAACAACCCTTGTTCTTGAGAAACTTTGATGGCCTTTGTGAGCAACAGTCAATGACAAATAAGTACAAAAAAGCAACATATGTTCAGGAAGGTTTTCTTGGGAAGATCACTTGGGCCAGGGGGTGGGGATAAAAGAGAAGAAGATAACTGGCACATAAAGAGTGCCTCTGTAACTGCGGGGTTCATTGCCAGACAAATATTCTCTTGATCCTTTTTGCACAGAGCAAAAGTAACCCCTGATGACTGATTACATTAACTGGATGTCTGCATTCCACAGATCTTTCCCGAGGATTTATACCACAGCCGGTCATTTCTCATATTTACGGTTAATTTCAAATAAAGTCAGAAAACAACTTGTCTTTTTCTGACAAATATCTAACAAACTCTATAGTGGTACCAGTGGCAACTTTCTGGGTAAACTGACCCACATTCATCATAAGTCTCTGCACAGACATAGGCACATGTTCACATCAACTTGAACATTAATATGCAAACTTATTTCGGACTGAAATTAGGTATGTTAAATTCTTCATTGTAAGCACTGTATTTGCTTTTTACATTTAAAACATGGTTCTGATTTCAGCTCATTAATTCTTGTCTAATGTAAAGATCCAGTTGGTATTTTTTACCCATTATGAGTGGCATTCTTCTTTTTATTCTTACAGCACAGCATCAATCTTTAGATTCAATTTATATGGAATTAAAAGGGAGTACAGGTGCAAGACTTTGACCAGGCCCTAGCCTCAATCCATTAAGTGTGTGCTAGCATTCTTGACATATTAGCTAAGGTCTAAATTTTGGACAAGTCACAGGAGTCTCTAACCAGAATTTATGTGATTTCCAACCCAAATTATGCTATCATTTTCTGATTCTATGTAAATCTGCCCTAACAGTAGTGTGGATGCGTTAAAATACCAGTCAAGATATTGAGGCTGCTGTGCAGTGCATCAAACATACAGAACACATTTTTGCTGAGGAAAATACCACAAACTTAAAATGACTGAGGAGAGGTTTTCAGCTGCAGCCAGTCTTCTCATAAGTGGAGGGCCACCCAGACAGATGACAGGGCGACATCCCACGGTCCTGGAGCAAGCACCATGCCAAACAGGGCTAGCGAAGTAGCCCAAACAACGTTATATTAGCTAAGCCTAAGTCCTCTGTGGCTTCTTAACATCATTTTCTCAAGGGTCAGTAACCTCTGTGGGAATGGTGGAAGTTAATCTTTTCCCTTCCTTTCCCCAACTATTGTCCAGCTAATGATTAAAGCAACCCCTGGGAAAGAGGGGGAAGATGAGGGTTTCAATCCCTAGGGACTGAGGTGAGCCTACAGCCCTTTCCTGGGTGGAAAGCCTTAGCTTTAGCTGGTGTGAAAACGGAAGATTTGCTGGAGCATACATAAAGTTCACTTTGGTTTTGATATTGTTTCTTTATTAACTGCACATGACAGACTAGGACAGAAATATTTTAAATACAGAATACACTGACATAATGATTTTCAACCGCTTTTCCCTAGGGGTGGTAATGCTTCATACAGCACAGCATGGTCCAATGGATATAAAGCATCCCAGACATCATGATCAGAAAAAATCTGAATTTAGGAGTGAAGAGGTAAAAGTGTGTGCATTGTTTCTTACAGCCTTGCCACATACATCAGTGAAAGGACCATATTTTATAGTTTATTGCAGATATTTTAATTTATTTTTTCTTCTGAAAAATGTCATGAGAGGAAATATAAACAGGTCTTTGCAGAACTACTTCAAAATCACTCCTTATCTTTCATCATATTTTCTAGCAGCTATTTTTTGTTACAAACAGTATAAGTGGAGTTGGGGCAACAATATAGAAAGAGGTGCATGAACCCATGAAAGATTGATGCAAAGTGCTGTGAGGAACTCTTGTGGGAGACTTTGACCTTTTTTTCTTTTGCCTTCTTCTGCACATATGTGCATTTTCCCTGAGAAAAAGGGCATTCCCTTCCAATTGTAAACAAGTGACAAGTAAAACAGTCTACAATACTATCTCCATTTTGAAAAACATACTCAATGATTATGTTTTGGATATTTGTTTATAATAGTATTCTTACTACTTTAGACTAGCACCTTTGTATATCCTTAACAAATTTCCACATCCACATAAATTGTACAGAAGTTAGAAATCCAGCTTAGGACTATATGGGAAGTGGAAAAAAAGGAGAAAAACTGCAATAAGCAAGTAAAGGGATTGTCATTGAGTTAATTGGGATTCCTGGTTTCCTTGTGTAAAATTATATATCATTACACAAATATGTGTGCATATGTATGTGCATGTACATATATAGTATACATAATAGGAGAGTGAGATGTATATGACACTGAGTTAGGTGGGAGTGTTGATCTGCATGGGGGCAGGGAGGCTCTGCAGAGGGACCTGGATAGATTGAATCAGTGGGCCAATGTTAATGGCATGGGCTTCAACAAGGCCAAGGGCCAGGTCCTGCACTTGGGCCACAACAACCCCATGCAGTGCTACAGTCTCAGGGAAGTGTGGCTTGGAGAGCTGCCTGGCAGAAAAGGACCTGGGGGTGCTGGTCAATAAGTGGCTGAATATGATCCAGCAGTGTGCCCAGGTGGCCAAGAACCCAATGGCATCCTGGCTTGTATTAGAAACCTTGTGCCCAGCAGAAGCCGGGAGGTGATTGTCCCCCTGTACTTAGCACTGGTGAGGCCACCCCCTTGAATACTGAGTCCAGTTCTGGGCACCTCAACACAAGAGAGATCTCGAGGTGCTGGAGCAAGTGCAGAGGAGGGCAAGGAAGTGGTGAAGGGCCTGGGGCATAAATCTTATGAGGATCAATTGAAGGAGCTGGGACTGTTTAGTTTGTGGAAGAGGAGGCTGAGGGGAGACCTCATCGCTCTCTACAACTGTTTGAAAGGACATTGTGGAAAGGTTGGTGCTGGTCTCTTCTCACGGGCAATTAGCGATAAAACAAGAGGGAATGGCTGCAAGCTGCAGCAGGGTAGGTTTAGGCTGAACATTAGGAACAAATTCTTCCCAGAAAGAGTGATCAGTCACAGGAATCAGCTGCCCAGGGAGGTGGTTGAGTCACCATCCCTGAATGTGTTTAAGAGTAGATTGGATGTGGTGTTGAGGGATATGGTGTAGGGGAGAACTTTGTAGAGTAGGGCTGATGGTTGGACTCGATGATCCCAAGGGTCTCTTCCAACTGAAATATTCTATGATTCTATGACTTACTCCTGGTCCCAATCTTCCTGGCTGGTCTATTTCTACAGATTAAGCAGATGTGCATGTGAGGCTTAATAGATGAGGAAGACAAACCACAGTTGAAGGGTACTCAACAGAGATGTCATGGAGACTTGCCAATTTCTTTTCACATATAACTGGTTACTTCCATTTCCCTCTTTCTCCACCTATCTTCTCTATTTATCTGCTAAATCTCTTTCATTGCCTTCACTTCAGCTTGGATACTGCTCTATTTCAGATAGTTTAAAAAAAAAATCTCACATATAAGATTTTATATATTTTCTGCATCCATCCTGCTTGGTAAAATAAGAGATGCTTTAGATTTTTGATATCTCACAAATGGTTTTGATTATTTTTATATGATTTGACCTTATGAACAATTCAAAGAGTTACCAGTGCATCAGCTTTAGTACAAAGAAAATATTTTGAAAGTATGCACAGTTGATATGTGCGATATCAGGATATATTTCTTGACTTAGATGAGAACTGACACTAAAATAATTTAAAGTAATTTGAAACTAAACTTTCAGATTCTGGTCTGTTATTCTGGTTTCAGTCAGAATAAAAAATCTACTCTGTTTATAAACATATATTTTTTGAGACAAGATGATAGCTATGTTACCCTGTCTCACAAGCACAAATAGATCTATGTGTAAGAAAGCAAAGATAAAAGTACTGGCACTAAATATTTAAGCATCTGGATTTAGTGGTCACTTGAAAGCGCCTTGAAGATGTGATCCTTAAAGTCTGACTGTCTTCACTCTGCATGCATGTAATTTACTGGCACTGACGCTAGCCTTGCAATAGATTGAGGAATGTGTTGCTCATAGTTTTCTTAAACATTTATTTGTTGACACATACTGCTAGGTCAAAGAGGCAGCCATGGGTTGATCTGTCCCAGATCTTGCTGCAGCTGAATAGCCCTGGAGCAGAGATGCTCCCAGCCCGAGGATGGAGCTGCCTCCTGGCAGGCCGAGTTTGCAATTCTCATGTCAGCAGCGTGGGCTGTCACAAATTAACCTGACAGCACAGAAGAGTTGGAGACCACACTTTCTGAAATCACTTTTAGTGGCTTTGCTATGGGCACTGAATCCTTTCATTTCTCTCAAAAGGATATTTTTGCTTGCTTTCATTCTGAACATACAGAGACATGAGGATTTGTCACTTAACTATATTCTATTGAGCTTCAGTAATGCCTCCATTATAGGAAAAAAATCTGCTTCCAGGGGGGGAAGAGGCATGCTTTGCAGGCTGCACACGGTCTTCTTCACCCTCAGTGCTCCTTTGAGGAAGCATAAAAATACTCTTAACCCAGTCCACTTTCAATAACACACACTCCCTCCATCACAGACACTGCTGTGAACAAAATGAGAGAGCAACTTAACTGAGTAATGAACACAACATGAGAAGAAAGAGGAATGCAGATGTTGACAGATATGTCCACATAGCTCAGAAAAGCAGGTTGTAAAGATGTGGGTACAGTCCTGAATTTGGGAGAGACCCAAGCTGGCCTAGCTGGACAGGAAAGGAGCTGTGCCTCATGGTAGAGCCCTTCAGAAGGTTTGGATATCAAGTTTTCTCAAACGATGCTGCCAGGAGACCCTGGTTTTGGAGCAGCATGAGCAGACTTGGATGAAAAGGTAGTAATAATGGTTTCTTGTTTGGCAACTGGAATTGACTAATAACAGAGCATTCTTCTCAGCTTAAAGCTCTATTTTGGGCCTAAACCTGCAAGGACAGAGAGTAAAGTAATATGTTGAGATTCTTTTCTGAATTAAATCAATATTTATGAGGCAATAAACAACTAAATTATTACTTTTAGGGCCAGCACAATGCATGTATTCACAAAGCTCCAGGATAAAAGAAGCACAGAAGAAGGCAACATCTACAGCCCTGCACTAGGGCTGCATTAGGCAGCATGGTCAACACTGTATAAGGTTTGGCTTTCTCCCTTCTATCTCTTCCTCCAACACTGTTCAGGTCACCTTGTATCCTCACCTCAGTTTCACAATGGTGATGCCACTGGTACTTTGCAAAACAGTGATCATATTATTTCAGATATGTTGAACTAAAAAAAAAAAAAAAAAAAAAATAGCACACAAAGAGTAGTCCTGTGGGCTAGAAGAACTGCATGGGACCCAGAAGACACCAGGGCAATCAATGTCCTGGTTAGACCAAAGCAGAGCTTCGGGGTCACTGCCACCAGCCCCATGCAAGTGTTGGGAAAAGGAAACGTGAAAGTATTCATACAAATTAAGAAGGTTATCAGGCACAAACTAGGAAGCATTACAATGGTGATGACAGCAATAACGCAGTGCATCAGTGCCAGACAAAGAAATTACATGCCATTATCTCAAATAATCTCTTTACATTTAATCTGTTGTTTTTTACAAAGGTGAAAAAGCTGTAAGTGGCTGATTGGAAACTAAGTTTGGGGGTGGGAGGGGAGAGTTGTCTGTTAACTATGCTGTTTTCCAGCTATATTAAATACAGTACAGACTGTGCAGAAGTCACATCCTTTTTAATTTTCCTGTCTCGGATATCCTGTCCTTTATCAGCAGAGCCATGTAGATAAAGAACCTATATCAAATGGAAATGAAGCTAAAATACGGCATCTGGTTTATGTCAAAGTTAGTTGATGTTATGTCTTTGATCTTTCAGCTAGGGCATGAAGGCCAGCATTTTTAATAACTCACACTAGCAGAATAAAGTCTGCCTCTGAGAAAACAGGAGGGATATCATTAATCTGTTTCTAAACAAATAGTGAGTTATAACAGCTCTTTAATCTGAAGATCATAGATTCTGAGCTGGAATGAAGCACCTAAGTGCCAGCCAAGTTCAGTGAAGAGTGAATAGTGTGTATATCATAATTTATCATGACATTGCTATTTTGTGATCTACAAGAAGACATTCATGGTGTTGGAACTACTTGAGAGAGACAGCAATTTGTGATCAACTGGTGTGCTTGCTGTATGTTCTCCCTTTTGAAAGACTGACTCTTTTTAGTTCTAACTCAGTTATTTCATTGTCCTTTAAGGAAATTCAGCTTATTAATTAAAAGCAGATAAGCTATCTTTCAGTACTGAAATCACTAGAGTATTTTAGAATACACATTGGAGCATGCATACCACCAGCCGGTATTTATGAATACAAGTCTGCAGGCTGTTAATGCCTGGGTAAATCCAGAAGTTACTGTGATTGAGGAGAATATCTTGAGGCAAAGATTAAAAATAGCAGTTTTATGGACTTGGTAGGCATTTCAGGATTTGCCCAACCATTATTCAATAAACTAAGTATTCTCTTTCATGATGACTTTCATGGAATTCTTTCAAGTCAGTAAATGAGCAGCAGCTTTTGATAATCAAAAGAGAGTACTTAGAGAAAGACATGCCAGCAATAAATATTTTGTTAAAAGATGCAAAATTACATGCATGCAATTCCAATGCTTTGCTTCTAAAAACATCACAAAAATATTATAATATAACAGCTCATGAAATAAAGAAATAAAAAAAAAGTTAACTTACTTCAGTGAACTTACTGTTAGGGCTCCTTCCATCCACCCGAAAATCGGGGAAGGACAGAAACCACGAATTAAGATGTACAGAACTTGAGAGAGAAAACAACAATGCACACGTTACGTGAATACATTGAGATTCTCAGTGGTGTCAGCAAAATCCAGTCTAGTAAAGGCTTGGATAAAGTACGTTGCTAGCATAATACACAGAAGAATGAAGAAATACTTCTTCATGCTAGTAACAGTACATCGCACTGAGCTTGCTAACACACCTACACATAATACAGAAGCAAGCAATCTGGTTTTGGCATGCCCTAAGCTGATGAAAAATTGAGAAACTGGAAATTATTGTTAGGTGAAAAGCATAATAATCTACTTGTAAAGACAATATTTATTTTAAATAATAAAAAGATATGCCAAAAAATGTGATATAATTATGCAACTGAGCAAGCATAAGAAGTTGTTCCCAGATATCTACTGGGATATCTACATAAGCCAAGGTTACCCTTGAGAAGATGAGTTTCATATGATGACAACAAATAGCCTATTGATGTTGTAGAAGTTGTCTTCAGATATTGAGGTCCTTGAACTTAATGAATTAATGACAAAGTGAAAAGGTGAAGTATATATGGGAGTGTGAAAAGAAATACCTTCGGAGAAATAGAGTTATCTTGGCTTGGGCTGTAAAGCTAAATGTAAGGTAACTTTTATCAAGCTGTTCTGGAAATTCACAAAGACTTTCCAGGAGCTGCTTGCATTTCATATACGACTTCAGTGATACCAGATGACATGCCTTCAAGTCTATTAGTCTTTCCAGTAATCTTAACCTTGCTCAACTGACTGTACTTGATTGAAAAGCAAACCTGTATCACCCATCATCATAGGTTGGGGTTTTTTTTTGTCACAGAAATTGAAACAACAGCACCTGACTGAAATATGCCCACCTAATTAAATGAAATAAATAATTACATACTTAAATAAAAGCCTGTGTAATTGGGAGGCCATTTTTTAATTCAGTGGATGTGAATACAGTCACTGTAATTTGACAGCATCTTTGAAGTAATTTTTAAAAATGTGTTAATGACATTATACTGATGTCAGTTCCTAACAATGGGAATTCCCACAGAAGTTCATGGGATCTATGCCTTAGTGGATGAGTGTGTGGAGACATCAAAACTGGGACTGGCAACCAGGGGGGCCTGGAGGACCACAAGTGCTTTAGTGTTGGCAGTTCAGAAGGGCCTGATTTAATTCCAATTTGAAGGCCTGTAAAACAAGCACATGAACTGTTTATTGTTTCTTTAAGTGTAATCTTATATCATGTATTTCTCATGTGTCCTACATGTTAAGGATGTCATGCCCTGCTTTTTACATTTGCTTTAGGATAACATTAGTTATGTGCTAGCATCATCAATTTTTCTCTTGACCCTGAAGGACTCTAGAGTCACTAGCTTAGAAACTGGTATCTAGAGTACAAATAAATAAACATAATAACCAATTAATAACCAATAAATAACTGTTTAGTCAGTCGGATCCCATCTATGGACTACTAAGTACAACAAGCTTTATTTGCAAGCACATACTTACCCTGAAATAAAGATGATTACAAGCCATGCAATGCAATTTCTTCCTTCTAGGATCTCAGTCCAACACCAATGCCTGTTTCCAGGAGACAAACTCTTTATCAGAAATTTACCCTAGTCAGGAAAGATAACAAGAAGTAACTCGCCCAGCTACCTTCTCTAGGAAAGTAAAATGTCTTCCATCACAGCAGTGGATGGATGCTTTATTGCATCATAATTAGTGATGGGAGTCAGTCATTTACTTGAACAAGAATCTCAGAGAAAGTAAATTAGCTGAGCTTTACATTTGTATGTCTGCATGGTGACCGTCAACACTCACTAGTAAGTAACCTTCATTATATTCAACACAGCTGTGTTAAAATGGCACACTGCGGTCATTTTTGAGGTAAATAAAATACAGATTTTGGAAGAATATCACCTGGAAATCCTTTCATGGGTTTCCTATTTTATATATGCATACATTAGATATTGTTTAACAGTCTAGTCTGTGCAGAGTATTTTATTTGGAGCTATAATGTATGCAGGGAAAATATTTTTTCCCATAAAAGATTTGTAAAATGATCAAAAATAACAAACCCCATGGTCTAAAGAGACTTACCCTGAGCAGATCTTGAAACTTGTTATTTTATTGTTTCTTGATAATGAAGTATTGCTCTGGTTGTGTAAGATACCCTACCATTTCAAACACCATCTCATGTACTGGGAATCATAAACCCAGACAATGACTGCTTTCTGATGGAACCGAAGTTGTCATGCCAAATTTCTTAATTTATTGATTAAAACTTGCTTGAGCTGTCTACAGCAAAAACTTGGATCAGCTAGCAAGGGATCAGACAACACATATACAAAATGTAGCAGATGCCCTGCAAGCATGTCACACTCTCCTGACCCTGTGCCCCTTTGTGTTTTTCTCATCACTATTTAGTAATGTGGATTTGTTTGGCAGGATGGCTACCCTTTTGCTGATGTGCACAGGAGGCAGTCACAGCTGTCTGTTCCTTTTCAGACTGCAGAAGTTGAGGGCACATTTCACCCACAAAGTGCTGTGTGCCAAACCTGCAGTGCTTAGAGTTAGCCCAGCTTTTCAGTTTGGGTAAAAAGGTGTCAGTGATGCTATGCTGGGGATCTGCCCTACTCTGCTGTCACTGTTTGGTCAGAAGGAATGATAAATATATATCCCCTTGAAATAAAATCAATCTGATGACCTTCACAAGTCACTAAACAAGGTCTGTCAGGAGGACCAAACTGCCATCTTGCTAATTATTAGTTCTAGTCAAGGATCTATATTTCCCCTGCAGGAACTAGCAGTTGGGGAGCCTGATTTAATAGAACATTTTAATTACCACACAAGTCTTGTCCACTAAGCTGATCTTTCTTTCTGTTACTACCTCAGACAGGAGCTGGGCTACAACTCCAATCTCCTTCTCTGAGCCTTAGTAACATGAGGCATGTCCTCAGTAGCTATTGGAAGACACACACTCGGCCGGGAAGACACTTCAGGTAGGTATTGGGAGATGTTTAAAGAGAGGGCTGTACACATGAGGGGTTTTTAATTAAAACTAATGTAAACAATCTTTCAGGAATGGTGGCTCACAATACCTTCAATATTTGCAGTCATGGAGGGAGGTGGAAAAAACCTTCACAAAAGCTCAGTCAATTTTGGAAGAGCCATGGTAGCCAGGTAATGTGTTTGTGTTAGATGTATTCAGTCTCTTCTAGGTGAGCACACAAGAGAAATGACTCAGTGAAAGGAGTTACCACCCCATGGCTTGCAGGGTGCTCGCTCTCCCTGTGCTGCCCCTGGTGTGAAGCACCGAGCATACACACATTCCTGCATCTGCCTGGAGTCTGAAAGGGAGATTCCCTCCTTCCCTCCCTCCCTCTCCCTGCTCCACTGAGCAAGCTGCAAAAAGGTATGCATAAAAGCTGTGGCAGAGATAACAAGAACTGAAGGAGTCATAGCAGGTGTTGAGCATTAGACTACCATCTGGGGCTGTCTAATTCCAGCCAAAACAGTCTCCTCCGCAACTGCTCAGAAGGTTGGGATGGCATAGTTACTCAAGGTCAGGACGGCGGAAAGGAAACCAGGAGCTCTGGATCAAGCCTGCAGATTGTTACAGGAGCCAGAAAGATTGTAGCTATGCTATTAATTACTAGTCAGCATTAATGCAAGTGCCAGCTCACATTCTTTCTCTAATTACTTTTGCTGATGTATCGTGACATCTTGAAATCGCCCTTGACTCTGTGTTCCACATTCCAGAAACATGGCCCAGACCACATCAGCAAACACACGAAAAGTATTTCTCCTCCCTATCCAAGGCTACATTAAGCTAAAATATTCCTCACCTTCCTCAAACAAAGTCTGAAAAACCCTGGGGCCGCCATCATGAACTGAAACTCAAGCACCCCCCAAAGCCAACAGCACAAGGCACGGCAGGTTGTAATCAGCCTTCTGAAAGACTTCCAAGAAATATGAGCAACGTGGGCCAGGTTTCACATCTGCAATTTTGTTTGTCAAGTGTCCCCTGAGTCTAGTGTCATTAACTTATCTGCATTCTCTATCATCTGGGGAATTTAGGGGTTCTCCACTCTAAAATACAGCAACTGCTAAATGTTTCTCAAGCAGTAATCAAGTGAAATGCATGCATTTGTGGCTAGGCTGTGGCAGATCAACTAGGAAAAACACCCATAAATCCCATTAATGTATGAGTGCATTTGATTCTGAGTCTAGTCTTTTACTAGAAAAGTGAGAACAAACAGATAATTTTTAAGGTATCTCACGTATTCATAGTGAAGATGTAAAATAAAGACTAAATAATGAGGAGATGATCAGACTCACTCTTTTCTGTCTAACATATTTTTAGCAATGTAGTTGTATTGTTTATATTAGGTAAATAAATGTGTGTAGACAGTGAAATTCTAACTTTGCACTTGTAGCTCACAAAGTTGAAAATTAAGTACTACGACCCCAAATGAAATACCCAGATAAGGATGAAAATGGTTAGCCTGTTTCAGAAAGTTACATGTGACTCATACCGCTGAGTAATAGAGCAGAGGATTATCCAGAACAGATGATGGGCACCATGACTTCCAGTGAATGCCGTGTCTGGCAACACTGCTGGTCATTCATACTGTCTCCTCAGGGGTCCAGAGCTGATATTTCATAAATAAAGATATGCATTAGGCACATGCCATGACTTGAAAAAATATATTGTATAACTGCCTCTTAAATAGATGTACTACTCATACTGATACAAGTGGGAGAAGAGAGAGCTCCACCCTCAAATGGCCAAAATTGCATTTAAGCTTCCTAGTTTTCTATTGCATGTTGGGTAGATGTTTCTGAAGAGCTGAAGCCAACAAACAGAAAGCAATAGGCAGGGACTTGGATGACCTTTAGGCTTGCTTGGCTGGCTAAACATGGGCTTAATGCTTTGGAAGACTCCACCATGTCGCTGTATCCTCTCATTCCACTCTAAATATATAGCCTGGAAGTTTTCATTTCTATGGCTAGCAGAGGGTATGTCTAACCATCAGGTCTTCTTTGTCCTACCTCAAATCAATTAGTTTTAGGTAAGACAAATGTACTTTTCTTTAATTATTTTCTTCTCATTTATTGTGGGTTTTTGATCATGTGTAAGTTCACACAACATCAGGCCTGCAGGGGACAGACAATGGTACACCTGTCTCAAAGGAGGGAAAAGATTTTTGCACAGGAACTGACAAGGCTCATCAAAAGGGCTTTAAACTAGATTTGTAGGGTTAATGGGATAAAACTGGGCTGCTATAGACAGGCTTTGGGCAGTAGGTCAATGTGGGATGGTGTGCCAGTGAGGTCCTTCTACCTGCAATCCCCGTGGAGGTAGGGGATGGAGTGCCATGTGATAGCAAAGACACAAGGGATACTGATGGGCTAGAAATAACAGAAATGCCTGGGAATCATCAAGTAGGAATTAGGGCTTCCTCCCACAAGGTGACAGGATCAATAGCACAACTGGTGTGCATCTACACCAATGCACACAGCATGGGCAGCAAACAGGAGGAAACTGAAGGCGTTGTGCAGCACTGTGACTATTATATAGTCATCACATAAACATGGTGGGATGATATGCACAACTGGATCGCTGCAATGGATAACTATAAACTCCTCATAGAATCATAGAATTGTCTAGGTTTGAAGGGACCTTTAAGATCATCTAGTCCAATGATCAGAAGGGATAGGCCAGGAAGGTGAAGCCCTCTTTGTTTGGGAGTATTTTGGTTGTTGTGAGCTCAATGATGGTGAAAATAAGGTTGAGCANGGGCATAGTGATCATGAAATGATAGAAATTTTGATTCTTGGAGAAGTAAAGAGTAAGAATTACCACTTTGGACTCCCAGAGGGTAGACTTTGGCCTGTTTAGGTTCACCAAGCCACCAAGCCAATTTCCATCATTTATCAGAAGCCCTGGAAAACCTGGAAAACGAAGCTGGTGAAGGGTCTAAAGCACAAGTCT
>VZTM01039495.1:25830-47327 GCA_013400555.1 Jacana jacana | reverse complement strand
CAAAATATTCTCTAAGCAACTGGGAAAAATCTCCCAGTCACTACCACTTGTTCTCATGGGGGAAGTCAACTTTCCAGACATCTACTGGGAATATAATACAGCAGAGAGAAAACAGTCTAGGAGGTTCTAGTAATGCATAGAAGATAAGTTCCTGACACAGATGGTGAGCAAGGAAAGGTGCCCTGCTAGACCTGTTGCTCACTAACACAAAAGGACTTGTGGGTGATGTGAAGTTTGGAAGCTGTCTTGGGCATAGTGATCATGAAATGATAGAAATTTTGATTCTTGGAGAAGTAAAGAGTAAGAATTACCACTTTGGACTCCCAGAGGGTAGACTTTGGCCTGTTTAGGTTCACCAAGCCACCAAGCCAATTTCCATCATTTATCAGAAGCCCTGGAAAACCTGGAAAACGAAGCTGGTGAAGGGTCTAAAGCACAAGTCTTATGAGGAGCAGCTGAGGAAACTGGGGTTGTTTAGTCTGGAGAAAAGGAGACTGAGGGGAGAACTTATCACTGTGTACAACTATCTGAAAGGAGGTTGTAGTGAGGTGGGAGTTGGTCTCTTCTCCCAAGTAACAAACAACAGGAGAAGAGGATATGGACTCAAGTTGTACCAGGGGAGGTTTAGATTGGATATGAGGAAAAAAAAATTCACAGATATGATTGGAACAGCCTGCACAGGTAAGTGGTGGAGTCACCATCCCTAGAGATATTTAGAAGATGGGTAGATGTGGCATTAAGGGACATTGTTTAGTGATGGACATGGCAGTACTAGGTTAACAGCTGGATTTGATGATTGTAAAGGTCTCTTCCAACCAAAACAATTTTATGATTCTATGCTAGGTTTTATTTAAAAACAGAAAATAGAGTGTAAGGAAATTTTGTATATAGTTTATTGTAATAGGTATTACCTTTTGTACTTGTTATTGCTATGTTTGTAATCTGAGGGAGAAATACTGCTGTAATACTATGAGTGCAAAAGCTACAATGCTATTACTTATTCTCATTCTCATGTCTGTTGAATATTCAGGCCAGCAGCTAACAGTACAATGACACTGGTCATGCAGTAGCCAGAGGCCATATCTTTCATTGTAAGCTCTTTGTGTTAATTCTTACAACACTAGAAAAAGGTGAATATCCTATCTTGTAACTGTAGAAAAGGATAAAACTCCAGTGTTACAAACTCTTTTTTCCATATACTGAAACCACACCATGATTTGCAAGATGTAGGTTTATTTGGAGGCTTTGAACTCGGTTATCAGTATCACAAAGCCAAAACCGTGTTATTTCTAATTATTATGATTTTTGGTACAGTAATTAGTAGGACCAAAATGTAAATGGAGCACTGCAAGACTAACTTATATACAGATGTGGGCTCCTAGGCAGACCCTGTTAATTCAACACAGTAACTTCTCTTCTCCTTTTGCTTCATGTCTTTGAGTTTTGGAAAGGTTCCCTGTGACAGATTACGTATACTTCTTTAAACTAGATCCAAATGTCAGTACCTAGGCTTAAAAATATTGGCTCTTCTCCACAGAAGTATGCTTTATCACAGATTACAGACATTAGAAAATAAATGATGGAAAAGACCTATGATATCATCTTGTCTCTCCCCATGAGCATAGGGCTGTTCTCTACAGTATATGTCAGGCAGCTTTGTTCTTTCTAGTTTAAATGACTCTCAGGCTTTCATCAGACTCCTTTACAATCTAATTTATCTTACTACCTTGACATATAACCAGATATTCAACCTAAATTTTACTACGCTGTGTTTTCATCCCAAAGTCTTGAATCGCTGTCCTTCTTCTAAGTAAAGAATCAGGATGTCTTTGTGTTCTTGGGAAGTGCAAAAAATTTTGGACATAAGTAGACAGGAAATGTAGGTGGGTCTCAAGTGCATCCAATTGAAATTCTCTCAAACAATTGCCTGGCAGAATGCAAACATCTCTAAGTCAAAACTATTCTGAGCAAGAAATTAGTTAGCTATTTTCTAATAGTTTCTTTAAAATTATCTTTCTTGTTGTAATGTTCCATTTATTTGTTGGGATTTTTTTACTCCACTGTGTGCCCTTTCATCTCTTCAGATTCTACAGATATCTTTGAATAGCAGTTGAATTGCAGTTGAGTAGACATTACTCCTATAAACGTATGTCTGTTGTGTTAGGGGGGGGGTTGTTGCTTTTTTTTTTCTTGTTTTAATGTCTTTTAAATCTACTGGTTTAAAAAGCACTTCCATGTTAACTCTCATGTTTGCACTCTCATATACCCCACAACATCCTACCTCTGACCTTGGTCTCACACAGCCATTTGTCCTCCAAAGCATTCTGCTTCATGCACCCACATGCCCTTCTGAAAAAGTCTAGTGGACAGGCCACCCTAATTAACAAGTGTTATCTAACTAATCTCTTTAGACACTATAATCCTGATTAAAATGTCCAGGCGACCAACATTTAATGGGATGAGTGAAAATATGGATCCAAAGAAAATCTGCATTTTTAATTGTAATCAAATAATAAAGTACTGCTTTTTACTTCCAAAGGCTTTTCACAAATAGCATTACCTGAAAAGGAACAGGAGACTTTTCAACAGTTTTTAGGCAACTCCACCATCTTATACACCCCCAGTAGCATTTCAAATAAGCATATTATGTATTAGACAGACATCAGTGGTAAATATATATTAGGCGGGCCACTATATATGTTTATGGAGTGGGAAGTGTAAGTGTATATTCACATGTATACATATATGTGTGTAGGCAGACGTTGTGTTTACAAGATACTTAGCACCCAGGAGAGAAAAATATTGTCTGGAACACTAAATTAATTGCATCTTTTGTGCAACTAGAAAAAACAAAGCCTGAGGGGTGCTGAAACAACTGCTGTACCCTGTCCTGTTCACCTCTTTTGCCACTTTTGCTCTACTTGGTTTGGCATTGGGAACCCACATTTTCTCCTACATAATGAGCAGCCCAGTGACTCCTGGGGGTATATTTGCTCCACCTCTGATAACAGCTCTGTGAAATACCATCTTCCCTGCTCAAAGAAAAATGGGGCAGCAGATTGTACAGAAATGGCCTTACTGTAAGCTAGAGTTTGCTAGTGTTTGCTAAGCAATTTTAAGCATGCTAAGCTTCCTAGCCTCTTTGCAGTCTAAGAAAGAACTTTATCTTCTCTCCTCTCTTGAGTACCCTCCTACTAGAAGAAAAACAAACCTGCTCTAAGATACTTCAGAAGCCTTTCTGGCATCATGACAGTTACTAATAGGAGGTATTTTGTACCATAACCTCTGGATGCTATTTTTCGTTTGTTTCAGGAATTTCCTAACCTAAATTCATCACTGGCAGAACCCCATTGATTCAGCAGCAGACCCTCCTAGATAAACCTATCTCCCAATTTTAAGCAGATTCTGTACCTGCTCTGGCTCAGCTCTACATAGACAATGTGGTCCTGAGAAAATGCTCATATAAATATCTGTCTCCTGTCAGTTTATGTCATTTCACGGTTCTTAGATGTAAGTAATTGACAAAGAAAATGCATTTCTTTCCACTGGAAGAATTCACCATTTTTGGTGTTCTTCACTATTGCAGACATCCACGGATGCAAAACATCTGCACTAGCTGCTGGCTTAAGCAACATCTATGTCAAAGGAGCCAGATCTAGAACCTCTGAAGAATCTAAGTCCCTGAGCACTGCTCATAGAGATCTGTAGTTAGGAATACTGGAGAGAACAACAATCACTCTTTCTGAAAGTACAAGATTACTGATCAAAAGAAATTTAGCCATGCAATTCAGGCTGGTGTAGAAGCCAAAAGCATATGCAAATCCAATAACACAACAGACAGATTTTTGAGCAACAGATCCACTGACTATCATTACCTGTGGTGATCTCAACTTCCAGCACAGGCAGTTTCTAAAGCACTGATTACTGGAATCGAGAAGAGTATACCAGAGAAAGATTTTTCTGTTATCTGCTCAGTCCCTACACTTGTAAGCACCTACTGCCCACTGTTGCTGAAGAAGTCACTAGAGCAGATAAATATTGGTCTGATAAAAATTGTAGGTCCTGTAGTATCTTTGAAGATAAAGGCTCCCTTTGTTGTCATGTAGTATGTATCAGACCTCATGAAGACCCTGCCCTGACAAAGCATACTTCCAGGTAGGTACACAGTCTCTCAGTGATTTTGTTAATTGACCCAAGGATGCATGTCTGCATTCTTGTTCCTGATTTTAGACAACTGTTCCTGACTGTAGAGTTTTGATGGGGTGGTTTCACATGGGCCCACCTGGGGTGAGCTGTAAATTGGCCATGGATTAGGCAGAGATCACTATAGCCATGGGATGGATTGAAGAGGCCGCACAGCTGCTCCCCTTGCATGTGACGTGAAGCATGTGCCACAAAGCATGAGCAGGGACAGTCTCCTTGCCCCCTCCCCACCATCCACCAGCAAATCTCCTGGATTAAGCAAGTTCAGTAAAAGGTTGTCTGTCATCTGGCTTTATTATATGGATCATTTGTTTGGGGTTTTTTTCCCTGCATCTGAGTTCACTGCAATATTTTTTCTGGAGAACTATAATAGTTCTTAGCTTCCAGTTAAGGATTAGTAAAGGCTCTACTTTGTGTTTGTATGCAAATACAATTTGTGTGCGTGTTTGTGTGTGTGTGTGTGATTTTGCAAATCTCAACAGGCAAATTACTGAAAATTATTTGTTGCTCATCTTGTTTGTCACCTTCGGGAATTACATATAACAAAAAGTTACTTGTTAAATGTTTCCTGGAAATTGTAAAGCTTTAGCCTTGCTTGCATAAATTTAAATCCCTGCATGGTCAGAATTATCCTAAAAGATTTACGTGTACTTGTCACTTCTGAGGGGAAAAAAAGTGTAAGAAAACTCATAAAATTAGATAATGACTGATATTTTAAGTTTACAGAATAATAAAGTCCAGCTAAGATTTCTCATTCCTCCCTAGAGAGTTATGACTCCCTAGAGAGTTATGATTTTCATGATTTGTAGACAGGACAATTTCATATTCATGCAGCTGTCAAGACAGTTGTGGATTACAGCCAAACTCACAAGTCACAGCAAACCAGTTCTGAAATAGAAAAAAAAAGATTCGCAAAGGACTTTCTTTACTATTAAGCCAACTTGAATGTTAACACAAACAAATAAAGCATGCCTTTTCACATACTTAAAAATATTTTGGCCTGTTCCATAAGACTCGCATTTTCTAAAAATGAAGGACTTGCTACATTTACTTCTGTGGAGCCCTACCCACTCCTGGTAGTGTTATAACAAATAGCTTAGACAGGCTGCCAAAGTGACTCCAGCTAGGAAAGAAGAAGCTATACACCATGGGAAAGTGTTATAATTTCAGAGCAATTCAAGAACAGAAACATGCTCAAACAACTTTAAAACACTTCTGCCTTTAGTCAGTCACATGGCAAAAATCACAAAAAAATTTTTAGTCTCTTGTGTGTTTTTTTCAAAGTTGTTCAAGTTGCTTTGCACAGTGCCTGTGAGGGATGAAAGAATGGGTCTGTAAATTGCCTAATTTTACTGCCTAAGTTAGTGAGAAAACAACCACCAGGGTTGGATCATCAAGGTCCAACCCTGTTTTGCACTTCCCTCTGAGCCATTGCCGTCCTGCTGCTGGATACCCCAGTGCAGGCCAAAGCTGGCTGGGTGAGACCAAACTGGATGCAGTGGGTGCTTGGAGGTGGCAGGGGAAGAGCCTGGTCCAGAGCTCACAGGCAGGTTGAGGGCTCGTTCTTGTCCTTAACAGCTACATCTCAGAAGAAGCTGCGCATGTTCACCTTTTGCTTAACTAATACCTGTTTTCACTCTTTTTGAGGATTTTTTTTTACTTTAAGCCTACCTGAACAGACTGAAGTCTGTGCTTGTTTCACTTTTGGGGAGGCACACCTAGTGTGAGCTTTTCTGTAGTCTGTTGTGACACTTCACACTGTGCTACACCCTGGGCCAGGCAGCACCTTGCATGGGCGCTGCATCCTGTCCAACTGCAGTTGCTTGAAGTACCCTCAGCACCTCCTCTCATCTGTTCTTGTGTTCCTATTCCTGGACACAGAATCATATAATCATGGCATGGTTCAGGTTGGAAGGGATCTTAAAGATCATCAAGTTCCAACCCTGTTGTCATGGTCAGAGATACTTCCCAGTCAACCAGATTTCTCAAAGGCTCATCCATCCTGGTCTTAAGGTACTGGAAGGCTAAACTACTTTAGGTACTGTAGGTACTGGAAGGTCTCCCTGGGACCTTCTCCAGGCTGAACAACTCCAGTTTTCTCAGCCTATCTTCATAGCAGAGGTGCTCCAGCCCTCTGACCAACTCTGTGGCCCTCCTCTGGACTCACTCCAACAGGTCCTTCTTATGTTGGGGGTTCCAGAGCTGGATGCAGTACTCCAGGTGGGGTCTCATGAAGCAGAGCTGAGGGGCTGAATCTCCTCCCTTGACCTGCTGGACACACTTCTTTTGACCACAGACACTCCAAACTGAAAAATGTGTGACTTAGGAAAAAATTCTTCAGAGAAAGAGTGGTCAGTCACTGGAATCGTCTGCCCAGGGAGTAGATTAGATGTGATGTTGATGGATATGGTGTAGGGGAGAACAGGGCTGTAGACTACGGCTGATGGTTGGACTTGATGATCCCAAGGGTCTCTTCCAAAATAATTGATTCTATGATTCTATATTAGTGTGGTGCTGGGCTTGAGCTAACAAACCAGCCTTGTCTTTGTTTCAGAGCACAAATTGAGTGAGTTCGTGCCTGTCCATCATATACAGAATAAACAGACACAGAGTTTTCAAGTAGTCCCAAAGAGCTTCCAGTTTCTCTTGCCAGTTAAAGTATCCACATAGTTTAAGGCCACACTTTGACCCACTTGGATGGTTTTGTAATCTCAGGAAAGGTCCTCTGAAGTTCAAAAATTACTTCATATAAAAGCCACTTGTCATCAGCAAAATATGTTTTCTACATTTCTGTTGCACACTGATTCTAGAGACAGCAAGCAATGAGCAAACTTTATAACTGCCCTCCTGCAAATGTTCACTCAATCATTTAAAACCACATCAATTCTATGTACAAATCTTTTGTTTTGTATGAACAACTGATGAATATTATTACAATATTATTATTTCCAGTAAACTGGAACAGCAGAGCCTATGAGAACAGACTGCAGCAGAACAAAGAACTCTCCTAAGTATTTTACCAGTAAGGCTGCCCTTGCTCCCACGGCCAGAGTATTGAGTGACCCAGCACTACCCTGCCATGGCCGTTTGGAAGCCCTTTGCTGGGTTTGTTGACCCTGCTCCAGCCTTCCAAAGGCCCTGCACAGCGTACTTGACCTCGGGGACTTTTCTGAACATTTTTATGCCTTGTCCAGGTAGACTAGAAAATCATGGGACCTCCAAAGAGCTTCAGGTTGGGTTTCAGCCCTGCATGACACCATGGGAGCACAGTGCTTGCTTTACCCTTCCTGAAGCACCATAATTTCACAATAATTGCAATAGTTACTGTACAAGTGGAGGGGGCATCAATGATTCGTCTTCTAAGTCTGGGAAGTATCCTGGATACAGTAAGCAACAATAAATGCTGCTGCCATCCAGAGTCATGGCAGGTTGTAGATCTGATGCACCTTCAGCAGCTTTAAGTCTTCAGAACAATAACATTTTGCTCAGTGTGCTTGGCTTTCTTTTGAACCTACCTCTGGTGCTTGACCTACTCACCTGCTTAACTTCAAATTCTGAGAGAGAGCACACTATAAATATTGAGATACCAGTTAAATGTTTGCATTTTTGTTTGAGTTTCACTGGCATACAGTTAAATTGGCACTTATTTGTAAGCGTAATAATACCAACCATAAACCTGCATGCTCCATTACTACTAATGCCCTTGTCACCTTGTAAACCTGAAGGAAAGCTTGTCATCTGGGATATCAACAGGAGTCTCAGTTATGCACAGAATGCGGGACTAAATTCTTTGTGCCACAATTTGCAATTTGCATGTTACAAGCACCTTCTTTTTCTCTCATGTCTGGGGCTTCAACATACCTTAGCAATGAACGTAAAATATTGCTAACCAAAGACTTTGATGGGCACATACCCTCAATTGCCCAAAACAGAAAAAAAAGACAGAAATCATCAGTCCATTCACTCCATATTACACACCTCACAGTAATCAAACTGAAGAGAGTCAGAGGAGCAGCTTTTGATGCAATATTATGCAGCTGCATTATTTACCTGTTATTTACCTGTTTACATCTGGACTACCCTGGCTCTTGCTAAGGCTGCACAAGTAACAACCTGACGTGTGTCATTGCATTGCACTTAACTTCACATGTGCTGGCATTAATATACAGTAGGAAAATGGTCAGCAGCTGAAAAAGTAAACTGGTTCCAGTAAACTGGTTCTATTTACAACTTGTAGTTGTAAATAGAAAAATTGCATAAGACAGTAACAAGATATGAATGGAGGAAGAAAAAAGTTATTCTCCTGACACTGTGTAAATTCTGACGCTCACCTTTGTAATGACATCTGCCATTGAAAGTGGCCCTGTCCAAAAGCTTTTTTTTAGGTTATTATGTTTTCCACCAATCACTTTACTTTTCTTACGTATAAATCTGATTTGTCACTGACTGTATGTTGTCAACTTCCTCATTGTTCCAGTCAGCTTCCCTGAAGCACGGTATCCCCACAACCATGTGGGGAGATGTCAGAATAAGGGCTGCAAGCAATTTCTGGGTTTTCACAGGTCAGACAGAAGAGGATGGCATCCCAAAGCCATGCACTTACTCTGGCACAGAAACACTCACTGTTATATGAAAGTGAAATAGTTAGGAAGAACATAACATAAAGATACAGGTATGTGATTTAACCTTGTTATTATCCTCTGATTTCTACATTAAAAGACAGGAAAACAGATTCAAAGAAACAGGACTAGAAAGAAGGCATGTGATACCATGGCTTTCTGCAGAGAAAATGGGAAGCACAGTGGGCTGGTATCAGTATATTCTAAACATTAATGAGGAACAGAGAAGATTTGTGTGATATAATAAACTTATAACACAATAAATAGACTCCTGTTATTTCTACAACCAAAGCTAATTAGACTTGATGCTTTATATTTGCCTTTTATCTAATACAAAAGTATTCAGAAGTAGGTACTAAACTAGTTTCTTTTTAAAGCAGATCCTCTAAGAGTTGACTTTTCCCTCAAATTTCCTGCTTTCTGTTTACTTGTGCCTGTTTGGATTAGCTACAAGGCCAGTGTCACCCACATGTCCCTTTGGAGAATCTGGAGACAACTACTGACGTGGCAGATAGCATCCCCCAGAGCAGCTGACACTCTCACTAGCCTGGTTTTGTGAGTCTTGTAGGAAAGGTGGTACAGCAAACACACAAAAGCAGAATGGTGTAAATAATCTTGAAAAGGCATCCACATTTCCATTGGGTACTATTACTCCAAATCCAGTACACAGATGAGTTGACCTAGCTGTCCCAGCAAGCCAGTGACACAGCGAGACTGGTATTCACATTGTATATATGCTCATCCACTGGGGAAGTGTAGGCAGTTTCTCCTCGTTCAGTGCCCCAAGGGGAGACTTTTACCTTTTGATTTTAAACTCTCCAGAGATACACCAGTCAGTCTCTTTTGTCTTTTTGATCCAATCTTCTTGATACTGTTTTCAGCCCACCTGTCTTTTGCTATTTACCTTTAAATGACTGACTTTCCTTGTTTAAGATGGCGCATTTGGGAGTCAATGAGGTAAAAACACATTAAGCTTTTCCTGTATTTTACCAATGCAAATTTACTACAACAAAGGTTTACAGCAAGGCTCTCAAAGCTTACCATTCATAGATGATTAGTCATGCTCTGCGCTGTTACTTGATATCTGAAATGGGACTTCATTAATTTGCAGGCATTCTTAATGCACTGCATAATGTCAGAGATTACCGGGTTCCCACAAATGAACTTTTCTTCCTCCTCTTAAAAGGATTTAGTAGAAAAACAATGCAAGTATCTCTACTTCAGAGCTGCTCCTGCTGATTCAAAAAGTCAAGTGCTGATCCCACCCTACCATCTACTGGAACTCTGCAGAATCGCAGGACGGCTTTAGAGACTTCACCCTGCAGGCTGCCATCTGAAACGGGCTGCAGACTAACGGTGTGCTCAGAGGAAATGTCACAGACCTGCACTTGTCCTGCAGGTCTCCAGACAGCTGCTGGTGGGTGCTATGTAGACAGCGTGTTTACCAGTCTAGGTGAAGTTTTGATCTGACGTGGAACAGACACTTTAGTTTTTAATTTTTCATCATGTTATCCTGTAGAACAAACATTCATACAATCAAAAAAAAAAAAAAAGTGTGGGTTTGCATGTAAATTTCTCTTTACCAGTGTAATACCATGAATGAGACATGGCCTGACCAGTTCTCTGGTGTTCCAACAGGAACATATACCCAGGACAGACATACCTGCACATTGACTCTTCTGATTCAGAAGGCCTCTACATCTACCCTGTCTGCTTCTCCAAATGCACAATTGGCCTGCCCACTTCACCAGGTTCTTCAAACCAGACTTACACCATGGCAGACATACTGAATGAAGTTTTAGACCTGAAAATATTAGGAGAAAGACTTTGGAGGGTAACAGCAAGACAACTACAGTACAGTAAGGATGATAAACTCAGTGTGAGACTCCTCACTCCTTCTAAAATGAGCACAACAATCAGTCTGAGAAAAAAATTGAATTTGGTTTAGTTAATTATGAACAGATTGTCATTTGGGAAAACAATAACCCTAAAACCAGTCACTGTTTAAAGCCCTACTGTAATTACAAAGCAGACTCTCAAGTGTAATTGGCTTGTTACTATATTTGTCTTATAGGATGCTGGTGATATCCCAACAAATTGTACCAAGGGGGGTGTCCTGATACTGTTGAAGTGCAAGGCCAAAAGGCTATTGACTTAGCAGAGCATGTATTTGGCATTATAAAGCAGAACAGATCCTCACTCATATGGGAACCTCTGAGATGTATCTTTGACTTTATTCTCCCTTCTCTAGTCCCTCTTTATCTGTTGATGTTTTACCAGAGATTTTGCCCGTTTGGGTGGACCCCAGATCAGTCCCCACCAGAGAGCACAGCTACATCATTCTGCCTGGCTAGAGATCTGCCTTCTCCATACATCTGAGATTGGTGCTAACACTCTCAGCATTGAGGATGGAACTCCAAATGCTATCAGGAGTTAATTTATATAGGGCAAGTACTTTATAATCAAGCTATTATTACTGAATTTCATTACAAATGGAAAGTGAAGGTTGATGATATCCCTTGTTCATTTTTACCTCCATTCACTAGATTACATGCTTCCCATGCAATACTGAGGGTGTAATCATTCAGGCTTGCAATACACCTGTGAAGAAAGGAGGGAAACACTTGACCCCTGGAGCTGCTGTCTCTGCAGTGCTGGTTCCCGAAAGATGGGCGCACTGCCCATCCAGGCATTTTGCAAAGACAGGAGATCATCTTTCCCCCAAAGCACTGATTCTGTCAGAGTGAAATGGATGCAGAACCCTTGCTCACCTGCCGATGTCCTCTGCAGGGGCAGCAGAAGAGAGCTGTCTGAGCTGAGTCTATGCTCACGATGGCAGTGTAGCACAGCGCACGTGCTGTCAGCTGTAAGTATTGACGATCTTTCAGTCTCCAGCCCTCAGCCCTGCTCAGCACCCACAGTAAATAACATTTACATAGCGTTTGAATAGCTGTTTTGACCATTCACTGTGGTCTCACCACAACTTTTGCATTCACCTAATGAACACTAGTTAGACGAGAAGGAGAATTAACACTGACATACAGGCAAATATGGGAAAAAAAAACACATAAAAAAACCTCCACATAAAAAACCCCTCTGTGTTTCTGCTACTCTCTTTTAATCAATTCTCTCTACCAAGGCTTTCTTCCACCACACAACCACCCCCCAAAAAACCCCTCAACTACCACTGACAGCATAAAAATCAGGAACCCTTTGCTTAAAATTAAAGAATAATGTAAATTAACAATATTAAAGCTATTGTCTTTATCTGCTGCCTAGACCAGACTCTCCCTCTTTTATGGCTTTGCTCTCCTTATCTGGAGTTGCTTTCATAGCCATTAAGCACAGGAGGCCCTGAGGAATTTGGAGACATTTCCTTCAAGTCTTCTAAAGAGGCAGTCAAAAAATACTTACAGAGAATGTAGCAACTCAAGCCCAGCTCCTCAGTCTCAGCTTTTCTGGCAGCCTCTGTGCACTGATATGTCTGCCATAGCTGAGACACAGAACTGTGTTCATCTGGTGCTTATGTCTACATGGGGAAGGTGTTTTGCTAAATCATTGGCCTTGCTTCTGGTGGCTGTAGAGAGCAGGAGTTGTCATCTCTCCAGCACATTGTGTCCCTGTGTGTTGTGAATGCCTGCTTCAGAGGAGGTGCCTGGCTTTCACATACCTGAAGGCAAGCTGAGCCCTTGGCAAATGTACACAGTACCATCAGGATTACTGTGCCCCACATGGGACTTACAAGGAATCAGCTGCCGATGCGTCTCATTCCCAGACTAATACACCACAAGAGTGAGACTGGACCATTAAACTCCAAAGGCCATTGCCTACATCTCAGGAACAGAGTGGAAGAACAAAGACCCAATAATGGTAAACCTGCCCTGCCCTGAGTATTTAACTGACCTGATTTGGTAGATGACAGTGAAACAGTCAGCTCAGGTGCGCAACCTGCACTGCAGCAGTGCCCAGGGTCAGAAATCCTGTGTACCTAGAGGACAAAGGGCTTGTTACATGCAAGGAAGCAAAGACCACTGCTGGGGCCTTTTGAAGATCACTAGGGGTGATAACTTGCAGTTCAAAATGCCTAACCACAGGTACATCTCCAGCTCCATCAAGTCAGCAGCTGTGGCAGCTCTTTGAGCAGAGTCAGGGTGTTAGACTGGACAAACTGGACTGTCACCTGCCAGTGCCACTGCCAGAGCCACCCTTCTGGCAATAAGATGCCAGTAAGGAGCTGACAGTCTGCAAAACTAATGCTTTGGTCCCAGCTTGCACAGACAGCACTGGCCACACGGTGGATCCCTCCTCAACATAAAAAGGGCCTTAGACGAGCCACAGCATAAACCATTCAGCAGCATGGAAAAGAGGCAGAGTCAACTTCTGGCTCCACGATCCCACCACACGCCTCTCAACAGTTAAGGATCCTTGCGCATGTCGCACTGCCACATTGTGCAGAATTTCAGCTCTGGGTTTTTGTTTTAAGCTGTTGAGGCTGTACTGCTCCCTGTACCATGCTGTCTTTTCCAAACAGATAGTTTGGATTTAGGCTCTGAAGCAGATGCTTAGGATGTGAATCTGCTCCAGATACAACTCCTACGGTGTCCACATGTGTGTTATGTCTCCAATATCCATTATAGTCATGGGAATTAGTCAAGACACCTGAACAGAATAAATGCAGTGAATATAGTCTAAGGGCTTCTTAAGCTGACCAAACATATGCCTAACTTTAGTTTAAGTCCTGTCCACACTTTTCGGCCAAAAGCACCTTACCTTTTCTAATTTTCATATATTAGTTTGTCTTATTCCACGGTAGTGATGTGTCTTTCAGTGCTCCAGTGCTAACTAAACTTGTTATATCCCTCCCATCTATCAGCCCATGATGGTGATCTACTGCTCCAGGTAAATTCCAAGCGAGAACCATTTATTGTTAATTCTTCCAAGGAAGCAACCCAGCAAAAAGCAAAGCTCACCAGGTTCCCTCCCCCTTTATGATACAGAGTCCGTGTTGCTGACTTAGGGAGGCAAAGGCCCAAATGAAAAAATAGCATGGAGGTGTGGATCTACCATTGGTTTGGCAGACACCAAGCTTGGAGTGTCATTATCTGCAGTGTATATCCGCCATGAAATATTATACCTCTTGCACTATGCTGTTGGAGCTATCACTGCCCACATCAGCAACCATAATGTGCTCTCAGTTATTATTCCTTCATTAGACATGGTACTCCAACTAACTGTAATTGGCTAGTACTAAACTAAGGCAGAAAGGGCTTGCTAGATTGTGTTCTCCAGGCAGGAGTTACATCAAGAAAGAGTCAATCTCTGAAAGCACCGTTTCACAAAGCATCCTCAGACACATGCTGACAGCACCGTGGTAAGGGCAGCTGGCCCATAGGGGTGTCGGTGAGTGAAGCCCATGCCGCCGGGCCGGCAGGACGAGGACGCCGGTACAGGAGGATGCCCGCACCCGACCTGCGCTGGCAGCTCTGCACATGCTCTGTCTGCCAGCCAAGTCCCACTCACCCTCCGAGCCTCGTTTGTCGAGGGGCAGTGCTCAGCTGCTGAGGCTGGGTGAGCTGCAGCATCTCTCAGAGCTGTTCCGAGGCAGCTTCACTTGCAGAAGCTAAGAGGTTTTTCAGGAGCTCAGTTAAGCTTCCAGGGATGTCATTTTCAGAGGGTCCATAGCAAGCATAATATATTGTTCCCATCAGAATAGTGATAATGTCCTTGCCTTGACAACAACCTGCAGCCGTAAAGCGAGTTTAATTCTCTGACAAGAAGACTGGCGACAGCTATCATTGCATTGTTTACTGTAATATATGGGATTCTTCCCTGAAGATCCTGGGGATGGCGTTTGTGTGGTCTGGTTGTAAATAATGAGATAGATCACAATGGATTTCAGTTCATCATCAGTGTTTGATCAGCATAAAGGTAAGTCACCGGCTACTTATTTCAACATCCTCTGGTCCTTCCATGCCTCCCATGCAAATGTACTGAGATTACTTGACAGAACGAATACAATGATTTTTGGAAAAGATCAAGTCTCGTAGATATTTGTTTTGATTACACATGAAGGAATTTCTTCCATCAGTTTTAGACATAGGTATTTCAGCCAATTGCTACAGTGATTTTATAAAATATTTTTTTCAACAGAATAGCAAACAGCATCTGATTGCTCTTATGCTTAGACTGAGAGATGTTTGTGTATGTTTGTTTGTTTGTTTATATTATATATTAGTCCTCTTAGCGATATTTATATATACAAAACCAATTGCAGTATTAGCAAACAAAGCAGTTTAAAATGGAGTAAAAAATTTAAGAAGAGCTGGTTTTCATGAGTCCACTAGTTTGAACACATTAAAAGGACTAGAAGCTGACAAGTGATCGACTTTGCTTCAGCAAATCTTGGCTGTATAGGTAAGTATTGCCGTAATTGTGAATTTAAGATACCATTAAAAGCCCCAAAGCGAAGATTTTCTACATGGCGAGGTTGCTATGGAAATGAAAATGACTCTTTGTTGTCTGTTTTTAAGTTAAATGGTTGAATTTCATGTCTTTATTTGCCAATACAAGATTTTATGTCTTACTGCTTAATCCACTATGAGGAATGTAGTGGCATTCCCTTTATGTACGCAAAGCAGGAAGCTGTCATTGTTTGACTATCCATGCTGCAACAAATTTCTCTTGAAGTCAGCTTGCCAAATAATTTGTGTGCAGCGGCCACAGTTTCCAGTGCACACCTGCAAAGTGTCCAACTGACCTGGCTGTGCTGTTCCCACCAAGAGGGCGCTGGCTGCAGAAAAAAGATGAAGGGTGGGAGGAAGAGAGACACGATGATTTTTGGGCCAGCAGGTTCCACAGGTTGTATTTTTGTGCTTGCCTACACTTCTTTGGTGAACGCAAAATTAATTCACCCCATGTAAAGCAGTGGACTTAGGGCTGCCTCTCAGCCACAGTAGTGTTCAAAGCTTGAAGCAAGTCTTGAAAGCCCCGGTCTACACCAGCCCAGCCAGGACCCCACCCAAAGCAGATAGGGAAGAATGGAAAGCCATCAAGCAAAACAGAGTGAAAACAGACGAAAAGCACTACCAGCAAAGATAAAAGGGAAAGGAAATGCAATAGGAGAAAAGGGATCTGTACTGCAGAAATAGAGACAAGTGTTCCTAAGTCATGTCCAAATGACATTAAGGAGCATTTTCCCCAACAGGGCAGAGATGTTGGGCTGACTAGGGCTTCTGCAGCTCCAATTAGCTGTTCTCAAGCTCCTCTTCTGCAGGCAGTATGGGTATACTCTCTGCTACATGCCAATCCAGCAGTGGTCAGGCTGGGGAGGGAAAGGGGAAGTCTTGCACACCCAGCACCAGGGGGATGGCTGCCAGGGGGTCAATGGAAGTGGCGCTGGGAATGAGGCTGGGATATGATCAGAGCTGGGGAAGGAGAAATGAAGTCTCTAGATGGCCAAGGAGGCAGACAGCAATGCAGAAGACCACCAACCCAAACTACTTCACCTGGATAGAAAGGGGAGAGTTGAGAGGCAATATCTGTCTGGTACTTCCCCTTGCTCCTAATCTGCAGCTCCTCCTCCTGCCAGGCCACTTTCCACACTGACCCATCCTTATTCCTGTCCAGCATCATCTACAGCCCCACGTCACACTCCACTTGCAGCACCTCCCCAGCAAGAGGGTCCCCTCCAGATAAATACATCATCTCCCTTCCACCACCACAGCAGGGATGCTGGCTCATTAGAAGATTCGTGTCTTACTGTATGCCTTCCCTGCTAGCTGCGTGGGAGGCAGATGGGAGGCAGACAACACACAGTAATGGGGCACTGAAGCAATTGGTTAGCATGCAAGGAAAGCTCTACTCAAAATTTACAGTGTATGGTGAATTTTATCTAAATAGCATGTTAAAGTCTTGGTACATTACTGATTTAAGCAGGCAGAGGGTATTTTTGCAAGGAGAAGGGGAGTATCTTTCATTGGAGCAATTTATAACAATAGAAGAATACAAGCTATTTATCAAAGACAGCAGATCGATATCTGTTGGTCCAACAAAATAAGCCAACCCTCCCTACAAACCTTTTCTCCACTCCACACGTCAGAAGACTGTCCCAGCTACAGACCAGAAAAACAGCATTCCAGGCTGAAAAGATCATAATGCCTCTTTGCAACACCTTCTATGGTACTGCTAATTAATATCTTATAATATTTATCAATAGTAACAGCAGTAGCCATATGGGTCTTAAGCACTCCAACATCAGAAACCCCTCTCTTCTTACACTGCTTGATGCCATCTAAATGCGTGCTGTGCCTTCAAATGTTCACCATTTAAGCACAGAAGCTAGACAGAGGCCTGGGCTGCTACCTTCACAGATAGCAGTGATTATTACTATAACAGCAATCAATAAATTCATAACATCAGAGAGCAAGTTACAATTTCCAAAAACTGCACTCATCTACCTCCTGCTGGCTCTTTACACTGACGTGCTGAAATCAAATAAACTGCCTGGTATTGTGTCCTGCTGACAAACTGCGGGATATCCCATTAGGTGTTTGGCTACTGGTGGAGACATGAGGGTTTATAGGAAAGAGGGGAGTAAATTATATACATAAGTATTTCTTCTTCTCAATGAATATAAATTATTCTATTACCCAGCCTTCAGCTTTCAAAACTTAGTGTTTAGCAAAGTCTAAATCAGTCCTTGTCAAGATCACATACAATAAACTGCAGCAAATTTATTTAGACCTTAGAAATGGAGGAGAAAGCATGCACTCACATACTTTTAACATGTGCTTTGTAACACATAACTTGACACTGCAAATAGTGTAAAACATGTATTCTTCATAAGAGAGTCAAACAGTTAATGTCACAAGCCATGGAATTTCATTGGTCCGAATCCTGTGATCATTCTGCAGGGTTCTTTATGTACCCTCTTTTTCAACCAAAAGATGATTACTTTGTCTTAAAGAAATGAAGCGCTTTTAAAACACTGCAGCTTATTTAAGGCAGATTGGCTTTTGACTTTGATTCTTTCTGAGGATTTTAGCTACAAAAGATGTCACAACCTTGTAAAGTGTTTGGTCTTTGCACAGTAAGAGTATTCCAGGCCTTTCTAGACCACCATTGTGTCAGCTTGCAGTTTCTCCCTCCCCTTACTCCATACACAGACTCTTGGTTGGACCCTTTGCCATCCTGAAGCTGACAGCTTCCTTTAACAAGTACCACAGCAATTTTCTGAAACAGAATGTGAAATATATCTGAAATGGCACCAGTACTCACTGGCATTTACAGAACTGCTAGATAATAAATAAAGAAACTCTTACACCTTTGAAGATGGAGGGTCAGGCACTTGGCTGTTCACAATCCCTTTGCCCAGCGTGGTGGTGGTGCCCCAGCCACAGCTGAGCTACCCAGAAGGGTAAGCTCACAGGCAGGGATGTAGGCATTCAGTACCCTACTGTCGCCTTCTGCAAAACAACCACTCTTCAAGCCATTCCTCCTCTGCCCAGGAAGGTGCCTGCAAAAAAAAATGTCCTATAAGCTTTGCAGCAATGCCCTTCATTCCTTGACAGTGTAAGCTGGAAGAAGATGAAGTGGGAGACGTTGTGTTATCTGGAGGCAAGTGCTTCAAACATAAATGACATCCATCCAAGCTCCCCCGGCATTCCCTGCTCCCTGTCATGTGAAGCATCAGAAGAACATGTATCCAATCTCCTCCTCACCCTCCACCCAAAGCCACACATGTCATGTTAAAGACATCCCACTTGAAATTGCGTCACGCTACAGGAGCTGAATTAGCATCAGTCTGCTTTACGTCAGATTCGCAGCTCATCAGTTTCTCCTGGCTAATTTTACCTCACCAGCAGGGTGGCAGCCTGGTCCACCCACTTCTCTGTGTTCTGACAACTAATACTTATTGGTGGGGAAGCCTGAATCTTGGATATGGCATCGTGCCACCATCCCTTAACAGGACTGGGGCCTGTGTTCTGCAAGAGCAGACATCAGGAAAACCTCTTTGTTCATTCATCCATTCATTTTATTTCCTCTCCTCATACAGGAGGATAATTATCCAGGGAAAAAGCATATTAAGTCCAACACAAGGAAAAGCACAGAGGAGAAAGAGTTTTTGTTTTATTTAGATAGAAAAGGGAAGAGGGAGCCAGGGATCCACATGCTGGTGTGGATCCGTGTCATCATCCTCCTGCCATCTTGCACTTCAGTGAGCAGCTGTCCTGAGCAGGAGATGGAGGGTTTCTTTTTGTGGCAGGATTGCTGTGCTCCTGAATTACAGCAGGAAAATGTAACAGTATTTACAAGGCTAAGCAGCAAAAAGTACAAAATTTATATGTGATGCATAAAAGGAGGTGAAGACCCCTTTGATCCACTGTCTCAGTATGTCTAATGGTTCCTTTCCCAATGCTAGCAGCTTCTTCACCGTACCATTCACACACAATAACCACCACATGTAGCTGTGAGAGGACCTGCATCAGAGCTCATGGCTGGTACACCCTGTGTATCTCCAGAGACTGGCCAAGACCAGCTTCTGACCAGTCAATGCTACATCCCTCTTTGAGTAAGGGACTGGCCCAGACCTGAGCTTGTTCTTAACATGTCTTTGCTGAGTCTACTGACTGTGAGAGCAGTCTGCAAGATCTGGCACGATAAGGAAATCTGATTAATGTGCTCTGTGGTAAAGCCACTTCTTTTCTCATATACTAGTCACTGATGATGACTCTCCAGAGGCTATGACTCTGTCTCTCCTGTTCTCCCAGGCACACAGGTCAAAGCTTCTGAGCCAAATGAATAGTTTCCTCAACATTAGACTCCCCAACAGAATGAAATTCAACATTTTTAATTTACAAATTTAATCACATATTTAATTCCAAAGAGGAGCTAGAAGGAAAAAAAGAAATTATATTCTTTTCAGTTGAGTAGTGATGGAGAGAGAAGCTGTGCACTGGCCTTATAGTCTTCCCAAGCCCGCAACCAGAGTTCCAGATTTGATGGACTAACCTTTCCCAGGGCATGAACTGATTGCGTTTCCATGGCAGCCAAGTTTTGAAGACAAGAGTGATGATTGCATCCCAGAGAGAGAGGATCACATGTGGGAAATTACGCTGGGCTGTAAACCCAAGTATGGAGTTCATGTGGGTTCAGCTGTGACAATATCTGATCACAATGTTAATACTTTAAAATTATCCTTTAAGACCTTTTATGACTCAAAAATACATATAACATTTAAATGTAGTTTATCAAAATGTGTTAATAATAACAATGTATTATTTGATTATCAAAAAGACTTTTTACTGACTTTTTAAATTGTCTTGAAACCATGTCCTCTTTTTCTGCACTCCTTACCATAAGTATCTTATCCCCAGAAGACATGACAGTAAGGATAACTCACTAGACCCTCAAGCTGTCTCTGTTTTGATCAACTTTCTAGTGTGATTTAAGCGTGAGTTTTACTTTCTCCTGCTAGCAAGGTAGTTCAGTGGCTGGACAACTGTTATGCCCTGTAGCTCTGACCCTCAACCACAGTGAACAGCAGAGCTCACTACAGAGGAAATTCCTAAGTTAAGAGAGATCAGAAACTGTTTTCAAATTTGAACATGGGACAGTGTCTGACCAACAATACGTATATATAGGATTTTATCATTGCATCAGATTTGACCCTGCATCAAAAAATCAACTCTTTTGACTCCTGGAGTTGGCAGATTAATAACCCACTTGAAGCTAAGGAAAGTGTGGGCATGTGGCTCATGGAATGATGAGTCTGGGAGGAAGCTACAAGCAAAGAAGCAGAGAGAGAATCATTGAATTAATTTCTGCAGAAACAAAAATCTGAGGAGTGTTCAGGAACAGGTCCTGCAAGGCATGGGCTTTAAATAATACTTCATGCTCTAATTGCCAAAAAAAAACCCAAAAAACCAAACCTCTCCTGGGTTCCAAGCAATGCCTTTCCTTTTTGCAGGAATTATTAACACAAAAAATTGTTGCCAAAAGTTCACTCTTCTGAGAAAAGAATTATTCTAAACATACAGGGAAAGGAAGTGAAAATCCTCAGTCTTCTGGTTGGTGCAAGGATAACACTGAAACTGCAAACACCCGTGTCCTGATTTCATCCTATCTTATGAAAGTGTAGCCAGCAGTATCATGAGCTCGTTCTGTTATTACTTCGTTGTTTCTCAAGTCATGTTGCATTAATGTTAGTATGATTTCTTATTCCAGAAGTTTTCTTACATGCTGTCAGTGTCTATGTCTGATAGTTTTTGGAAGAAGTTATGATGAAAATCAAGTTTCAGATGACTATCAGAAGCCACATTACTGTTTAGACACACTCTATTCAAACTCAAGTTATATAGTCATAAAAACTCAGTGAAATAAGTGTCATTAATTTCACTGTTAATTATTTGTACTTGCTCTCTGCTTACTCACGGACATACTCCTTCCCTGCAGGTGATGCAGCAGAAGAGATCGACTTGACTGTGGTTTACCAAGCAGCAGCTAATGGCGATGTGAACACACTAACTGCAGTGATTCGAGAAGATCCTTCCATCCTGGAGTGCTGTGACAGTGAGGGTAAATGAAGGCTGAGCTTGTTCTCAAGGGATTAATTGCTTCAGCCTGCAATTAATTTTTCACTTTTTCACCCTGATTTTTGTGTTTAGCATATTATGT
>VZTM01039495.1:3808-24327 GCA_013400555.1 Jacana jacana | reverse complement strand
AGCATATTATGTTTAGTAGCAGATATGGGACATTTGAGTTATTCTTTGGAACATCCACTGGAAATGCTCATGTTTAGATATTTCTTTTAATCTGCAATTTTTTGCAAATATATTTACAAAAGGATACAAATAAGTTGTTTTGCTATAATCAGACAGTACTTTATCTTGAATGTATTTTATCTTACTTAGGGAGATGCTCATAAATTGTTGTCACTTCAGGGAAGGAAAAAGAGTATTTATTATCATAGCCAAATGCTTTACATTCTTTACATGCCTAAAGTAGAGGGCTCCTTTCTTTTGCACTTAAAAATTATGTGTAGAGACACTGTCCAAACTATTTTGTCATGTAATAGTTTGCCAAAGAGTTGGTTGTACAATGTGCAATGATTCATTTGCGAGAGTCTGCTCCTTCTCATTTTGTGTTCAGGTTACTCTTTAATGTTATTATGAAGTAATTGTAATCCAGACCATTGGCTGGGTTTCGTATGTGTCTATTGCCCATCTAGAGCAAGCAGTCTATGGAAGCTTCTCCAAAGGAAGATTTTGCTTATTCAAACCTATTTTTTTAATTGCAGTTTCTTTTAAAGGGTCCACATGAACACTGTCTGTTCTAATATTTACCAGCTTTTAAGTTATCAATTTTTCCCACACTTTAAACCAGACAATCTAGCTGTTATCTTTAAAACATCTATTGGTCAGAGGGAAAATGCTTGATCAAGATAAAATGCTCTTAGTCCTGTTCTTTAATGGGCAGTGGGTGGAGACAGATTGATAAGCAAACGGAAGTATTTCAGCTCCAGAATAATATTGTTTGCTAGGTTGTGCATACAAATGTGACTAAAGATCAGTCTTGAAAGGCAAAACATATGGCTCATGTCCTGCACATGTGGCAGAGTCTGCATAACCTCAGGTTGAGTAGAGTGCATTTGCTCTGCAGTGTCATGGAATCCAGTAGGAATAATTATTCTTCAGTTATGTCTGAAGTTTCTAGAAGTCTAACAGCTTCTAACGTTCATATTTATTCATGGCTTAGTCATTTTAATTTGCTTTGTCATATTCTGCAGGAAAATCTCTTGCTGTTATTCAGCAGTTAACANCTAGTCACTCTGAAGAATACCAGCCTCCAAGATGGTATACAAAGTCAACAGTTTGTACTGGGAGCTGGTCAACAGAAAAACACTTTTATGTCCACTTAATGAGGCAAGGCTTTTCCTAATGAAGTCATGCTCTTTGTCAGCCATCAGTGGCATAACAGTTCCTTCCTGCCTGTGGAAAGCTGAGTACCACTGCTGGTCAGTTGTCAGAGAAAGAATCTGTTAATTTGCCAGTGCTAACATCAGCAAATAAGAAAATATCTCTTTCTTATGCCTTTGACAAAATAAAAATTGTAAAAGAACATTTGGCTTTCTTCCCCAGGTTGTACACCTTTGATGCATGCTGTGTCAGGACGCCAGGTTGATACAGTGAAGCTTCTGTTGAAGATGGGAGCCAATATTAATACTCAAGATGCTTGTGGACGTACCAGTTTATCTCTGGCAACTTATCTGGTACCAGCACTTGGGGGAGAAGGATGGAAAGATAGACAGAGTGAAGGGAGTAAATGTGCAGACCAAATAAGTTTTGTTTATACTCTAAAAAGAAAAAAGTACAAAACATTTGGTTCCAGACGACAGTGAATTTGTAAACTTTACTATAACGCAAAACTGGAAGCAATGATAATTAGAAAAGGATCGGGACTCCAGTTGAGTGTCCTTTATCTTTTGGGTTGTAAAATCAGTGCATGATATGGGGATCTCACCAGATCCAGGGTCCATAAGGTGGAAAGCTGTTTGTTTTTGTGCACTGGAAAGTCCTCTATTGTTCTTAGTATGCAGGTTAACTTCTCCCCTTTGAATGACAGTATCTATTTTTATGCTCCAGAGAGGGTATTTCTATCTTAAGTTCTGGTGGCCAGCAGCCATGTTTTCCTGCATACCACACAAGCCAGGACATTGCTTTTTTTCACTGTAGTGGTGGACCTCAGATGGCCCAGTTAGCAACTTAACTTCAAGGTGCTGCAGATACTCACATCACAAGCAATCCAATCCCCCACTACTCAAATGCAAATGATAGTAGAGGCAGACATCTCGTCTTCATCACCAGAAGAATTTTGGGAAAGGAGATGTGGTGTTCCATCTGAAGCACACAAGGATGGTCCTCTTCTCCTACATCTTTTACTCCTCATTGGCAGGAATTCAGGATTCAGAGAGGCGATGGGAACCAAGCTAGTTGGCCAGACGGGTTGACTGTGGGCTTCCATTCTTAGTTGGACAGCAAGGAGGAAGGAATGTTCACCCATGCTGCATAGCATGAGCTATGGCTGGATGACTGCCAGTTCACAGATACAGTGGCAGCCTAATTAAATCCGATCCCTTGCATCTAGTTTCTTCCTGCAAATTCTGGACAAAAGCAATGCTTCTGCTCTGCTATGCAATATTCAGCTAGAAAATAAATGTAGAGAATGGCAAAACTGGCAGTCTCATTCAATACAAGGAGTGTACCCTGCTGACTTGAGAATAAACATTTCCTCTGCCAGATATTTTTTAAAAATCCCATAATTGGTGTCTTGCTCCTTTTTTCCTTCCTCTTTTCCCAGAGGGGAAAAAATAATCTTTGGGGGAAAAAAAGAAAAAAAAAAAAGAAGTGACTGGAAAAGGTTTAAACCACCCAGGATTTGATGCTTCCATTTCAGTTTCTGTAAGTGGGTATAATCGGAGGTCTAGAGTGCATTTGTCTGTGATGTCTGTCCAGAGAACTGAGTTCAGCAGAGCTCCACAGTCACAATCACATGCAGAATTTGGTGGTCTTGTAACTCCACCAGGAGCTACAACAGGGATGTTCTGATGCCATCGTTCCACACCTTTTTCCAATAAAAGCTGGTAATGCCAATCTGATGGAGCTCATACAGGAGGGAATGGTCTTTATCAATAGGCTGCAGAGGTCTGAGCAACACTTAAGCACTTGCTTGATTTTCCTGGGACTTAAGTATATGCTGAAAGATCTATACAGTCACAACCCGACTGCTTAGTTGCTTTTTTGTTGAGGTGATCAATAGAAGGTTTTAGTCCAAGAAAGATGTGATTCATCTCATCTGTTTTGGTGCTGGTTTCAGTCTGATGTTGTCACTAATTCAAACTTCTGCAGCAACATTTATAAAACCACACTCTAAGGCTTTTGACTATTGATTTTCCACCCCAGCTAAGGTCTTATAAAGGAAATGAGATTAAGTGCTCTTATTCCTGGTTTAACCTAGCATAATTAAATCCACATGGAGGAATATGTGTAGCGTTTGCTAGTGATACAGGAATTAGCAGATTTTTAATCACTGTTTATTCAGTCAGTACTTGACACAGCTGCAGAAAACTCAACATTCAGTGTAAAGAAAACACTTTATCACAGGAAGGAATGACCAAGCTAGTCTGAGACTTAAACTCCAAAAGGGAACCTCTCTCCATGCTGAGAGACCTACATTTTTGAGGAAACAAAAGACCGGTTTCCCTGCTGGCAGAAACAGCTACACTCACACACAGTCGCCAGAACCACTAAACAAAGGCTTGGCCTGATGCATTTCACTTTCCTCTTTGACATGCTCTAATTTCTTTTCTAGGGCTGGCTGGAGGGCTGTGTCAGCCTGCTGAGAAATGGTGCTAAGCAGAACATACCTGACAAAAATGGGAGGCTGCCACTACATGCTGCCACTGCAGAGTCTGATGTGAGGTATGTCCCAGGTTCCAGCAGCATTTGCTGCATGAATCTCAACAGGTAGTCACCAACACAAGCTATCCAGTCCCTTCCAAGTCAGGAAGGTTGACTGTGACAGATACACCTGTGACTTGCTCCTTTGTTTAATGGTTATTTTAAGGAGGCGGAGAGGAGGAAAAGCACTGTGCAACACTTGTGTAACAGAGATAGGTCCCCAAGTAAGGTGAGAAGCTCAATTTGAGATCACAACAGCTGGAGGGGAAAAAAAAATCCAGAAGTTGAAACCGTGGGTTTCCCCTGACCAATTACCTTTCTGCCACCTCCCCACAAGAAATATTATGAGACAGTCCTTCTCTGGACTAAGTAGCATGGCAAATGTGGGAAAAGTTTTCCACACAACCACCTCTCTGAGAGCCCCTCCTATAAAAGGGAAGCTGAGGTTTGGTGGAGTGGTTTATTTTTAACTACTTTTACTGAAGGTGGGTAACAGCTACAGAGTGTCTTCACAAGAAATCTTAAGAACGATCCTCCTTGTCTCATTCCAGCCTGTGATAACAGGGAGGTTTAACAAATTTTGATTGTACATCTGAATAAATTAACTAAAAAAACACTGCCAAGTAAATCGTGTCTGGAGGGATAGGAATACAGTAAAGGTGGGTAAAACATTCAGCAGATGCAAAATGTTCATGTGACTTAGTCACTAAGTCTATGGTTCTGCTGCTGTTGCCATATCAGTCCAGCCCAGACCTCTATGCATTTCTGCTGATCTTGCTTTCCAGCCTGTTTTAACAGCTTCATTCACTCTCCATGTTATCATTGCTTTTCATGCATCACTTGGAGAGAATAGTTTAAGGTTTCTGCAAAAGTATGGGTCACTATCATTAAACAAAGCCTCCACAGAAAGAAGGCAATGTTTGTACAACACTGCACATGCTGCTTCTTGAAAGGGAGCACTAATCTGCTTCGCTGGCAGCACACAAATGTTCCCTGAACGTTTTTCACATTCTCTATGGGTACAGGCAGACCTTTGCTCTGCACAGGACTTTACTAGTTGCTCAATTCCTTTTCCTCTGTCTTCTTATCGGGTTTGCCCCATGCCCAGAAGACATGCCTGGAGCACTGAGGGGGAGGCTTTTCCATCACAGTCATTGTCACTGTCTTGAAGCCCATGTCATTTCTAAAAGGATATATGCACTGGTCATCAATGAAATACTTTTTCAGCCAAGATTGAAAGCTGGCAGCCCACTGCTACAGACCCATGTGCATGGAAAGACAGAGACATTGATCAGTCAATTTACGCATTGATTTGATAATTGATTTGTGTGCTTTCGTGAGTTCCATAGAGTCTAAGAGGAAAAGCAGAAGGAGAATCCGTGAACTTCCTGGTCTATGCCTTTAAAAGTAGATATCAGAGAAATCTCAGCTACGTGATTGAATATCTACCTATTTCAGTGGTAGCACTTATGTTGTCATAATTGCCTAAGGATATAGGTGAGCCAAAGTCTGTCCTGACAGATTTACACTCAAAGAATAAGATTTTCTTCACATGCATTGGTTTCTTTGATTATAACTGGAGTTAAACTATGGAACCACGTATCAGATTATGAAACTATGTGATAAATAGGTTCTACAAACATATTATGGTTATCTCACTTTCTTTCTGCTCACTAGTCCGTTTGTACCCAGAACTGTTTTCAGATACAGAGTTGCTGAGATTCTGAGTCATTATGCCAGATGACCACAAAATTTCTCTTCCCCTTTACAAATATTTACCAAACTCATCACAGCAATTCTAAAATGTCATCCTTTTCAGAGTTCCTATAGTGTGACTCCATTATGCTGTTGATTGAGTGATTCAGAAAAGGTGTAAAATCCCTCTTCTACAGGTATTTGTATCCATAAACCAATGGATCTGAAG
The DNA here is from genome assembly GCA_013400555.1 of Jacana jacana. NCBI lineage: Eukaryota > Metazoa > Chordata > Aves > Charadriiformes > Jacanidae > Jacana > Jacana jacana. The sequence goes on along the minus strand of VZTM01039495.1, from coordinate 18,668 downwards.
TCCCAGCAAAGCGCTGCGATTCATGCAGCCTTTACCCATGAGGGATATTCTAGTCAGAGAAAAAAAAATAAAAATCTGGACTTCTGGCACCTGAAGACGGCTTTACCAATGGATAAGCTTTTCACCCGCCAAATTGCTCAAATCACCCCTAAGCAAGTGTAGATGTCTTTCTTTTGAATGATTAACACTATTTAGTTATTTATTACTGGGGGAGCAGAGAAGAACAAATTCGTCATGCAACGTTCCCAGCATGTTCTAATCCTCACAATTCAAACAACTGCACACAATTCAAACCATAAAACATACTGGAACTTGACAAAGAGTTCTAATGAAAAGCAGCAAACTATTTTCATTCACTCTCCTATGCGTGGGAAGAAATGCATGCTTATATACATTTATTTGTGCGTTTTCTGTACATTTATCCGAGTTTCCTCCTTGACGCTCCATCACCTTTTAATCTCCATGCAAAACAGGATGTCTTTTACATGTCCATGTTTTGATGATTTCTGACAAATCTATTCCTTCAGATGATCCGCAGATTTGCATTATGATCTTACCCAGGGATCCACTAAGGATATCTCTTTCCCTTTGCTAGAATCATAGGAACCATCCATGCTAGGATCTACATTATTGGGTTTTGTTAGGGCCTGTGACAGGATGGTCCTTTCCATTTTCATGGTCCACCCATCTACATGATTGAAACATTTAGCATCCTACTATAAAACACAACCACCTTCGCCAAACCTATAGAGATTTCAGGCATCTTCATAGGACACCAATAGGAAAAGAAAAACACAATCCATGCAATGATAAAAACATAGTACTTGAATAATATTTCAGATAACATTTTAATGTAACCATGTCCTCCACCAGAGGGGAGTGTTTGTAGTCTGATATTATGTAAAATATGAGCCAAAGCAGTGCCGTGTTTTATACCATAACAATGGCCTTAACCCAGCAGGCACACTGTAAGGTTTTGTAAAATACTGTTGGTTTGTGTGTGTGTGTACACATACATACAAACACACGCACAATAAAACATTACTCCAAGACTTAAGGAGAGTGAAAAACCCTTTTAGAAACTAGTGATTAGCGTTTCTGTTTGTTTAAAACTCTGTAAATACGGTGACAATTAATTGCTAAGCTACCAAAATCTGCACACGTGTATAGTATACACACTCTGTATATGTATAAACACTCTGATTCTAGCTTGGCAATCAGCACAAGAATTCTCTCTAGTAGGTCTACTTTTAATTCCCAGCTCTAAACCTCTTTTGTGACAGAAACCCCTAAGGCCCTATTTGCTTCTTGAGTATGACAAAGCTCAGATCTAAGATTTTGACCTATCGCTATCACCAATACTGATTTTTCTTGACATTACATGTTTTGTTTCTCAAAATATGTCATCTTTTCAGGTTTTAGTTAGGACTACAGGACACTGATTATGTCATTGCTTCTGCAGGCTTCTGAACGTGCTTCTGCAGCAGTCAAATCTTAATGAAATTAATCATCAAGACAATGAGGTAAGTGAGTTTGTGCTACAAATCACAGTCCCAGGCTCCAGGGGCATGCAAGTCATGCTGTTCAGAAAGAGTCCACCGTACTATCCATTTTGTGATGAGACTATGCACTAGTCCTTAAATTTTCTATAACACTTCTGAACTCCACAGAACATTATCTCATGTTTTCTACTGTACTTGATACACCTTTAGGCTAATAAACATTCTCCATATACTGCCAACTATGAGGTACCTTGAATCAGTCTTTGAACTCTTACCAAGATGTTAATTGCTTTTGACTCTTGTGAAGTTAGACATTGAAACAAATCTTCACCTTTACTAATCATCCCGTCATTTATGGACTGCTGTCAGGAAAAATATTGGAAAGTTGATACTAAAAAGAACATATAGGGAGATACAGAAATTTATCCTAGCCTCTGATCCTCAAAAAATTGTTCTTTGCACATACATATATACAACATATATACATATATATATATATAAAACATATATAGTAACATATAGTAACAGGAAACACTTGGCTTCCAAAACATGCCCTTCTCCAAATAGGGAAGCCAAGACATGAAGAAACTATGGATACCTTTCCATATGTTTCTCTTCACTCTAACAGTTGCTCAAGGACATGTTTCTTCTCCATAGTGTCAGAAACACCACAGGGTTGTTAATTTTCTTTTTTCCCATGAGCCTTCCTTAACCATTGGATGGTTTGCAGACCCTGCTCACAATAACCAGACTATTCTTTGTCTTGGTGTAGAACTATGTTGCTAATGAATTGGATGGAACCTTGGATCATAATTTCAAGCCATAGTTTTGCCATAATGCATCAGGACATACAATTTTGAACTTCTCATCCAGCTTATTGTTTTTTGGCATTCAGAAGATATTTGTTCAAGTGTCAGTACTGAGCTCTGAATATTCCTATTTTCTGAAAAATGTGTATCCTCACAAATGAATGCAACTAATAGAGCTGTTCTCTCAGCAGAAATAAAACTCTTTGGTTTTCCCATCTTCTACTTGAGAAAAAACACCTCCATGAATGCATGAATGCATGAAACTGTACGAAATACATCTGGAGGTTTCATAGTTTCTACAACTGTGCCTTTCTGTCAGTTTACTTACAAAGCCCGTGAGATGACAATGTGAAGAAACATTCCCCGAAAAAGCCTTGAATCTGGACAAAGCAAGTGTCACACACTATTTCCCACAGCCATTTCTTGGGGGTTTTTCACCTTTTACGTCCCCTATTGCTCCTTCTTTATTATAGAAGTGCAATTGTTTGGCTCTCTCAACTTTAATATTATTTTCTGCTGGATCTTCAACTCTGATAGTTCTAATATCACTCTCATGCTTCCTCTAACAAACAGTGATCTATCTACAGATGCCGCTGAAGGGTGGTATCAACATGCACAAATCAGATGGGTGCAGGCTGGGCAACCACGGCTAGCTGCAGCAGGTCCACATGTGTGAGTTGCCGCTACCACCAGCTCAGTGCTCTTTGCTCAGTTGGCTGCTCCGAAAGGACACGTGGAATGTATGAATTATTAGAAAAGAAATGGAGAACAAAACAGGAAGCTGCTCTTTCTGAATCCTTGGTACACCCGCATCTTGAATGTTGGCTGCAAGAGTTATCTGAAAAGGGACATATAAAAAAAAGGAACAGAAAAGTACTACAAAGATGGTAATAGTTATAGAGTGGCTTCCTTCCATGGGCAGGCTAAGAACTGCCCATGAACTAGAACAAACTAACTACAACAGAACTTTCAGCTCAGCAACTGTGTCAGAGGGATCTTATAATACAAGGCCATGGCACAATAAATTACATGGAGAAGATAAGAAAATAATCATTATTAACTGGTTTTGACATTTGAAATTATGAGCACACATACAGAAATTACAAGGCAGCAGTTTGAAAAAAATGAAAATAATTACTTTTTCAGAAGGTGCATCATTACCCTGTGGAGGTCTGAATGTCATAAGAATTCTTTAGCCTGATTACCAAATGTTACATGACTGTATATCATCAAGCCTTGTTTCTTATATTTTCTCCCTAAGCATCTGCTACCAACCTCTCTGAGCTGTGTCCGTGCACTAGAGAGACCTTTGATCACTGCCCACAGTTCTCACAATCTTACACTACAGGTAACTCTACTGGTTATCACAGTAAAAGCAGAGAAAAAGTTTATTTTCCAAGGATTTTTTGTCCATATTAACTGACTGAGAGTGGATGACAGAAAGCTGGCCTGGTACACTGCAGCTTCTCCTCTTTCAGTGATTTTTCCTGTTTTCCAGGACTAGGGGAGAGGGATGCTTAATTCCCGGATCGGAAATCACTTCACTGCAGTCTCACTTCACAGCGTTCACAGATCATAGAAATCATAGAAACACAAGATTGGAAAGGACCTACAAGATCATCTAGTCCAACCATCCTCCTGTCATCAGTGCTGCCCACTAAGCTAACAAATCATGTCTCATAGCACCTCATCCAGGTGGTTCTTGAACACCGCCAGGGATGGTGACTCCACCACCTCCTTGGGCAGGCCATTCCAGTGCCTGACCACTCATTGGGAGAAGTTGTTTCTTGACATCTCCCCTGGCGCAACTTCCAATGAATGCCAATCCCTCGAGTCCTAAATGAGTGAGATAATGAGTGCTCCTCATCAGTGTCAAAATATTGGTCCACTGACGTCAATGGCAGAGCTGCCATTAATTTCAGTTAGGGCGGGATTTTACCCTTATTTTTGATTTTACAAAACCAAAACTGTCGTGATTAAGCTTTGCAAACCCTAACTAATAACAAAACTGCTCTTCTTCAACTGCTCTATTTTGTCGTCACCTATACTTAAACATTCTGGGAACCTGAAAAACTTTATAAGATACCTGATGAGTAAAAGAAATTAATGTTATGGCATTGAAGCTTTTAGTTAGAAAATCACTGCTGACAACTTCCACTATTAGTGTACTGATAAGCTGTCTGCAAAAAATGCTTTATAGCCTATATTTGACCTGAATGGCTTTATGGGGTTCTATGCCAAGTTTTATTTTCTTTTCCCCTCTACATGTTTTGCTTTTTATCATTTCGGAAACTAAGCAAGACCCTTGAAATGCATTTTCCCTGATAAGAGACAGTAAAGAACACTTGTCTTGTTTCTATACCTGAATAAGACTCGCAGTTTTTAAGAAACACATTGAATGAGTAACTTTATCAAGAAAAACTTTAATATTATGAATGTAGAGTAAAATATTGGTGTGTAGAGCAACGCTGATGAAAGTGCAAATGCAGGCCATGAGTTCTCTGATAGTCCAAGACTGGCTGAACAGACCTAAGACTGAATAAAAACACAGGTCATTTGCTTTCTTTTCTCCCTAAGCAGTAAACACAAAAAGTTTATATTGTGAATTTTTTGTTGACATAACTGAGCTGGTTCCTTAGCTTGCTCATTAGTGCTAGCCAGGATACTAGCTTATATTATTTATTTTGGATCAAAGATATGGCCTAAAATAAACATCACACTGCATCAGGTCAAAGCACCAGGCTAAAACAGGCTTTTCTCACAGGATGCAAACTGAGCAGTGAGGAACCATCCCCCAGCTGTCGTGGTCCTGACCACACATTATTTATAACAGGCTATAGTCATGTATGAAAGAAACATTCATATTTTTATCCATTTTCTGTAATAACTCCAAAAAGCTAATTGATCCACTCCCCTTTTAATGTGTCTACTAATACAGAAGCTCTTCCTAATTATTCCAAATTAAGAGAGAGATGGAAGAGTCTGTTGGTCCCAAATGGTTTCAGAACTGTCTAGCTTATCTACTGAGACTTCAAGGGTAATCCTGTGAGTGGCCATTATTTACTTTCTGGGTTTGTGGCTTTCAGGGAATGACTTCACTCCACTGGGCTGCTTTCCACAACAGGCCCCAGCACACCCAGACTCTGCTGCACAAGGGAGCAGACCTGACCCTGGTGGACAAGGACTTCAAAACAGCTCTGCACTGGGCAGTACAGGTGAGACACCGCCACCCACCCTTTCACCAGCCAGTTGCTTGAGCTGAGTTGGCTATTGTGGAGTCTTGAATACTCCAAAAGCAATTATTCCAGCTGTGAAATGAGAAAAATGGATACTAGGAATGCCTACTTACAACCCCAGCATTTTACCAGTGGGCACTGATCAAGGATTAGACACCTTCCTTGGAGAGCAAGGCATACTTAATAAAGGTTCAGCTCTGTTGCCCAGAACAAGGTTACCATTGATCTCACTGGGGCTATGAGTATGCTTCATGTTGAACTCATGCTTAATATTTTTCACTAAATCAGGGCAGCAGAAATGAGCAGCTTAAATAGTCTTGGCAAAGACCTTTGGGAATAAAATAATGTAAACACTAGTTAAAACATTTGAACAGCTATAGTTGTGGAATAATTAGCTGAAGGGTTGAGGCTCTGCTTCTCTACAGATTAAGGAAGACAGGAGCCAAACACAGTTCCTGTTGAGATATGTGTTCCTATCTCCTAGACAAAAAAGCTGCCATCATTAGAGAAGAAAAACACACAGTTTTAATGTGGCAGATAACTCTGTATTATGCAACTGGTCAAAAGTGGTCAAAACCACAGTGCAATTTACTAAGTTATGCCTAAACTTTACTGCCGAAAATTTCTCAGATGAAATTATATAAATACGTTTTTACTTGCTTACTTGCCATAGCAAGTTCCGGTATCAATGTTCAAAACACCTGCAGACCAGATAAGCAGAAATAGAACTTGCACGAAAATCCAGTTACATTTTCCTACAATGACTAAATATTTGCATCCTCACCTTTTGGTTCTAAGTTCACCCGTTCTGAAAAATGTGTCAACAAAGAAACTTAAAAGCTCTGAATGGCCACAAACTATATTTGTAAACGAGTAGGCACATCTAGAAAGAATAATCTGTTTCCTTCAACCACAGCCTGCCACAGGTGGTTCATGTACAATAGGGTCAACTTTTGTTTTTCCAAAGTAGAGATATATTTTGGCCTCTGCAACTAGTATGATTTAAAAATTAGTTTTGCTCTTCTTTAGTTAGCTCATTGAACTGGGCTACATTCCTTGCTGGTTTGCCTTATGAGAGTAAAGGTACCTAGTCTAAAATCAACCCATTGTCCATTTTTCCTAGGCTTACTCCCAGGGGGAAATCTCTGAAGCTCACTCAAGCTCCTGCAGGCTAGGCAGTGGTCTGAATCATAGTTATGGGAAAAAGCCCTCTCTCAAAAAACAAAAGGGAATCCCCATCATATCAAGACCCTCAGAGTTACCCTTATACCTTAGTCTTTCCATTTCTGTATTTTATATATTTTATTATTTGATTCCACCATTAACTCCCACCTCCGCCTTTCTCTTACAAATGTGCAGAATAACTCTTGAGAAAGGGTGAAATTAAAAATGCACAAACCCCACTTGCTCTCAGGTGGAGGCAAATCACAAATCTTTCCTTTACCCTTTAAGCTGCTTCCAGAAATCAGAAGAAACATTCAGGATGACATCCCTTTTTTTTCGTCTTGAGAGATTCCTGCTATGAAGCCTTATAAATTGTGTCTTCCATCCACATGCTTCTTCTGAATTCTAAGTCCAGAAGAGGTAGTTGAAATTCCAGAGCATGGAATAGATCTGTTAATATTTCTCTTACTCAAGCTTGGCCAAGAAAAAATACTTTCAGCCAGTGCTCTCTGCTGCCATGTTAAGCCCAGGAGAAATAGATACTGTGGACAGGCATGATTTTCTCTGCTATGACACAGAGCAAAACAGCAGCTTAGCTGGAGGTAGNAGTGTTTGTAAATCCAGAGAAAATAAACATATTGGGAAAAAGCGATGTGACACAAATGTTGACTGCTTCTGCTTACTGAAAATAGTAACAGAATGCTATCTAATGCTATTGATGACTGAAGATTAGATTTTTACTTCAATCTAAAGATATTGAAATTAAGTATTGGGATTTCAGCAAATTAAGTGCTTTCACCGTAAACCAGTTATAAAATAACAGAGAAAAACATAACATCAGGATTGTTGTTATGTGTAATGGCCTGCTCTGTGGCTGCTGGAAAAGAGATCATTTTTTCTTTAGGGATTGTATTAGTATCTTCAGAGCACAAGAGGCTCACAGAGCTCAAGCAGTACCAGCTGCAGGAGCTGGTTTTGACTGAATAGGGCTCTGTGTTTAATTTCAACAGCAAGGGAAAGACCAGGCACTGCACAGAAACTTGTTTCAGAAGTTGCAGTAAAGGGGCAGCTTGTACACACTGAGCTGAAACACAGAGCAGGGCCATGTAAAAGCCATTGCCCACCATTTGAAACTGAATTCTCAGGCATGTTTTATATTAAATAATTGTTCCACTCTGGCTATTTCAAAGACCACATATTTGGCACTTGGTCTCCCATCAGACAAGCGGTGGCTGTGGAGTGCTAGCTGTATAACTAGACAGACCTTGCCCACACCAAGGTCTGTTTGTTGAAAAGCTCAAACTTCCTGCCGCTCAAGTTCACGGCTTCCCTGCAAATGTGTTACGCTGGTGTTGAAAACGCAGGTCTCTCTGTTTTGAAGTGTGAATATTCCATGTCATATTTTTAACACATGCAACATTTTTAGAGCTGGTATAGATGTTTTAGAATAGGTTTATATTAGAAGCATCTCAGGAGGTATTTCTCTCCTTTCACTTCAGCCAGCTGTAATTGCTGTAATGAAAAGGAAACACACCTCTGTAACAAAAGACAGTTAACTGGTACTGGAGGAAAACATAAAGTCAGACTAACAATTCTAGACAATGGTGCCATTGACTAGTAAGATACAGCATATACTTTACAGTATATGCTATCATACCTCATGCTTCTGCATCGTGATAGTATTAGCAGTATCTTGGAAATAGCCTGTGAAGATCTGGACTCTCCCTGCATTGCCTTGACAGTTGGCAAGATTTTTCCCAGAAGTTTCTTTGCCTCATTCTTAAAACTTTGGCTCTGAAGTCATAGGATTGATTATGTAAAAATATCAGCTTTTCTTTAAAGAATAATCAATCAATCAATCAAAGATTTCTTTCTAAAGTGAAGAAATTCAAACCTTTAGGGATATAAAGAAAGGACCTAAAAAGAAGCCATTAAAAATAATACTCTGCCACGTGGAGCTGCACTTGGGGTTCTTTTACAGGTTGATTCAGAGTGCAAGGTTTTGAAAAATTACGAGCCTACATATTTGCTCCATAGCAACAACACAATTATTTCATTCCTTGTTTCCTGAAAGCAGAGCCAAATACCTGCATAACTTAGACACATTGTAAAAGCAAAGCATAGGCATTTATTCATTTGTGTTTGGCTGAGCAAGTGTGGCAGCCTCTCTGTAATTGCTTGGAAGGTGAGAGCGCACTCAGATATCAGGATCTCTGGGGCCAAACATCTCCGCTGCTGCAAGGCACCTCGGGGACACAGCTGGCCACACAGCCAGGGATGGAAGAGGAAGGGGCCAGGGAAGGCAGTGGTGGTTCAGGGGCAGGGTCTCTCCCAAGGGATCACTGTGCTCTTTCTTCCCTCCCAACATCCCAGGCTTTTCCTGAGGGCTGCCAAGGGTGGAAGGATTCAGAGAGACTTCCAAAACTTCTTCAAACTTAGCGGGTGTTTCACTGTAGCAGGCATGTTTGCTGTTGAATTAAGCCAGAAAAGGTGCATTTGCTAAGCACACTTCATGGTCTGGTTGGTTCTTTCACTGCAAAATTGTACTTTTTTTCTTCTTATTTCATGTAGTTTTCTAGAAGTATCAAGGAAAGGAAGGTACTGATTACTTTTTTATGTCACAAAGCTTTAAAGAAAATTTTGACTGTTAGCAAAAAAATGAAAAAAGATCCAATTTGCATTTTTTAAACTTATTCTTAAGAAATCCCTTTTTTGTGTAAATATTGTCATTCTAGAAAAGGTGCAGCTGCTGATGATGGAGGCTGGAACTCTGAATAGCTACAGGGCTCTTCAGAGTGAGCTGTCAAGTTGCAAAACAAGAAGGAAGACAGTTTGCAAATAGTTTTGAGTAAGGTTTATTCCTTACTCAAAACTATTTGAGTTTCAATACCATCAGAAGCTTTTTCCAAAAAGTGCCCTAAACTTTTGGGACAATGTCTGCAATAGCAAATTAAATGTGCTTGAGTCTTGGCTGTGGTACTAAGGCCAAATATCACAGGAGAGCCTGTGTCCCTACTGCTAAACTCTCTTCTGCTCTAAAACAGGATGGTTGTATGCAGACCACTTAGGGTTTGTGGCCCATCTAGTTCCTGAACTATGTCCAGGATCTGTTGGGAAAAGTGTTAATTGACCCAAGCCAAAACCATGTCAGGGAGAATTTTAAAAATTTTACAGTACAGACAACTGAATTCTGATGCTCAGGGATGTTCCCTAGTGCAACTTATTTTTATATACAACTGTAATTTATTTCTGCACTTTCACTTATGTTAGTTCGTAAGGCAAAGTGACTTTTGTGATTTGTACATGGTACAGCAGTATTGCTATATAAACTCCACAGTACAACCAGATCACCAGAAAAGCTGCTTTTACCTGAAATAATTGACCGTTAAACAATAAGTCATTCAAGTAGGAACATGCTGTTGACATTGTAATTATTCACGCCAATCAGATTTCCAAGAAAATTAATTGCAGAACTCCTACTGAGCTTAGCCGGAATCTGTCTCAAGCAAAAACTGTAGGTAAGTGCAGGATAATTGCCAGACCTCTTCCTGGGACACAGTCTGTGTTTAACTCCACATGCAGATGCCAGCGCATGAGTAATGTACGTGCACAGCACCTTTTGCATATCTACAAATGTACCGACCTCCCATGCCTCACAAATAGGCACTGCAAGTCAAATGTTTCCATTTCTCTGGTATTAGCAAGAAAAAAGTCTTTATTCTACTCCAGAATAGAAGACTCTATGACCTCTTTTTCAAAGCACGTAAACAGCTCATCCAGAGAAATCAGTCCTCACAACAATGTACTAGCAGGGGAAAGTTGCCAAGTAATTTTAGTCATAGGCATAGTCATTTACACAGTAAAACGTAGCACTTATTATAGAAGGCTCTGAGTGAAAATAAATTCTTCAAGAGATTTGGCCAGTATTTTATGCAGTTTTTTGTTTGAGCAAAGAGAAAGTAGGAGAGGCAGTGACATATGATAGCCGTAGAGTTATGCCTCCATGACTGTCTTTGTCATTTGGTAGCTTTTTCCAACACGCACTAGGGTTGCTGAGAGAATAAATATTTTAAAAACACCATGTTCCCTAGTTGTACCAGCAGCAATGCTCTGAGGACCACAGTACAAAGTATCCTGTACAACAACAACACATTCTCTTTCCAAGAGTACCGCAAAGTCAAGCCAAGCTGGGTCGCTCTGTGTCTGCAAGAGACACTGTCTCAGTGGGTGTCTGAGGCTGAAGCACTGGGGTTAGGAGAAGACAAATGAGCTTTCCTCTGAGCTGGCTGAGTCTCACCGATGTAACTGCAGCGGCGTCAGTTGAGTTGCTGTTAATTTACATCGGTTTGCCATCAGAAACATGCCCTGCAAAGTGCCTGCTCTGGCAGGCAACTTCTGGCAATGTTTCCCTGGCAGGAGGGAAGCTGAAGATGGTATTATGGATTATTTCTTTCCTCAGTACAGGGCCCAGTTGCCTCTATCCCCTAGGGAAAGCAAAATCACAGGGGTCTCTGGACTTTTGCACTGGTTCTACACTGCCAACACAGTCATCTGGCAGCCAGGGCATCGAGGCAGTGGAGGTAGAGTGAACATGCTTCCATTCCTCAGCTTTTCCTAGTACAGAGGGTGGACATTGGAAGTGTTGGGGAAAATGGGAGAAAGCCCCTGTGTTTCCAAACTCTTCAGCAACCCAAGCTGCCAGCTTTAAGGACATTTCTCACTGTACTATGGTTGCTGCAGATTAGAAGGAGACACATTATGTTTCTGCTCTTGAGTTTGGCATTCTCTATGTTTCTCTATGTCTCAATGGCAGACAATGCAACAAGACAGGAATGTGTTGTTCTGATTTAATATCTCACTCCAACCAGAGATGTCCTCGCTATCAATTCAACACCATATGTATCTTACTCTTATTCTAGGATGAAATTCTGAACTCAATGTTACGGTAAAGATAATGACATAATGCACTGCCATGATGCTATGAACATGAACATGAGAAAACACATGAGAAAACCTGCACTTCAATGAAATTAATTGCATGAGGGAAAAAGGTGTACTGGAGGAATAGTCAGGTTTTGCCACTATAGCTGTAAGTGAGTACAGGGCTTCTGAGAGCAAAGCCTTTGTTCAAAGATCAAGACTTCTCAAGCCCCATTCCACAGAGCTATGTGGGAAAAGCCTGTGAGATGGCTTTTGCTATCAGTAAATACTGAATTTCAGAATCAAAAAAGAGAAAAAGGTGACTTTGAAAGGAAGGATGTATTTACCAATGTAGTAACATCAACTGGATTTATACAGGACAAAAGTCCACAGACAAGTTACTTATTCAAATTTTGCTGTGGATTGCTCAAAAAATCCTTGAAACAGCTTGTGTTTCTTTATTTCAGCAAAGGAGAAAAAAATACTCACCTTCTGTTTGTTGGTTTGGTTTTTTTGTTTGTTACACGGCCCTTTTGGTGCTAGAGTCAATTTCATGTTAAAGTATCCTATGCGTGCCTGTTTGTGAAGGACAAGAGGAAGGATACCAGCCAGCATTCAGTAACATAAATCTCAAACAGCACCAAATGATACACAAACACGGTTTCCACGAGGAAGCCAGAAGTACTCATGTAAATTTTATTTAATCTGTCACAATTTAGGGTGTTTCTTTATAAAAGTAAGATACCTCCCAGAGTAGTGCAATGAAAATTGTATCTGTTGTTGCAGAAAGCAGTGAAATAATGATTAAAATGTCAAACCATTCTGGGTCAGAGCATAAGAACATCAAAGAGAAAGTCAAAGCTTTGGATTCACAGGTGCAGAACTGAAGGAGGAGGGAATGTAGAAGAAGAGGAAACACAGACAGCCCTAAAGTGCAATGCTGATAAGAAGCAACATCAAGAGCTGAAGGTGGGGAATTTCCATCCAGCAAAACTGGCTACAGAAATAAGAAGGTTTTAAAGTTCACACTAATACAAAGAGACAGAAAATATAGGAGAACTCATACAACCTCACCACATAATCTCCAGAGGCATTTACTTGGAAGAAAAATACTTTCTCAGAGTTTCCTGAAAACAGTTAAGTGGTCCATAGCTTGTCTCTCTTCCCTTCCCACCTCTACATTACTAGTAGCCACAAGCCATCTTAGCAGACTGCCTCCACATGATTATTCTCTTTGGCATTGAAATATCTAGCTCACTAGAGTATTCTGATGAGGAGAAAAAATGAACGGTCTATGCAGTGCAGTGTGCATGGAAAACTCTAAATTAGAGTTAGGCTATTAGGAGCCCTATGCAAGGGCTCCTGGACTGAGGCTTTAGGACACTTCTTCTTGAAGTAGGTCTAATTTAGACGAGTGATCTAAGAAATAAAAGTTCACTGAGGAGAATGAATAACAGGTGGAAGCAGATAAAGGTGTGAGACGGGGAGAGAGCCCTGAAGAATTATATAGAAACATATAGCAAAACTAATTACTAATCTTTGAAAACGTTGCTGAAAAGATTTGAATCCTAAAAGGGAAGATGAAATGCAAGGATACATACAGTAAGGTCATAACAACATGTAATTTTCCTATGGTAAATTTACCACTGAACATCCTGGTCTAACAATAGTAGTGTGGTTCATGGTAAATTTACCACAGGAAGACTATATTTTCAGTGACCTCAGCTGAAAGCTATCAATCTAAGTATAAAGGCAGTGTAAGCGTTTTAGGATAATTTTGTGTGCAACCTAAAAAAGCCAAGATGAATGTAAAGATAAGAAGGCATTCCTAAGAAGAGAAAGCTGGAAAACCACAAAGCGGTTGGCCAGAGATCTCTTTCAGCAGAAAGTTCAAAATACTAGGAAATAATATACTCTGATTATTTAGAAAATGTAATTAACAGTTTCATTGAATTGTTAAAACAGGACACAAATTTCATAGCCATCTTCAAAACAATTATTGCTTCCTGAGATAAGAAGCTACTGGATATGGTATGCTCGTATGTCAATAAATCAGTTTAATACCAGGTATAAAACACACAAATACTGGAAGAGTGCCAACAAGATAAAGCCTGTTAAGCAGGCAGTGAGTAGACAGATCATAAAAAGTCCCATTCTTTATCCCTTTCTCGTTTGAGCAGTACATGCAATTTTAATCCCACTGAATGACATCAATAGCACAATTTGTATCAGCACAGCCTGCTATAATGGACCCAGAATTCAGTCCAAAGATAGGAAGTCCCAGTGAGGAAGAATACAGAGTAATGCAATCAAATCAACCCAGGGACTTACATTACACATCATATATTCTCTATCAGCTGTATTCAGGACAGTTCCAATAATATTTGGAAGTGAACATCTCACAGACAGTCCAGCCAGGAATTTGTCAAAAGAATGTTTTCATTTGTTCCGAAATGAGATGATGAAACAGAGAATATGTATAGAGCACACAGCTAGAAAAAAATTAGAGGGACACCTGGGAGTTCATGCATCAGGATTAAATTCAAAATTATTTTGATAAATTGTAGGAATGAACTGAAATTAATAGAATAGCACCATGTACAGAGCTGCAAAAATTAAAGCTGTTTGCACAAAATGAAGAGCAGTAGACTACTAGACTAGTGGATTACAAAGTGAGTAGGATTTTAAATTATGGTGTTGATACAAAACAAACATCGTTCTGGGACATATTAACACGAGCATGATACATGTGGGCTACAGGAAGGAGCAATGTCATTTTCAATGTCAGGAGAGAAGCCTCAACTGGGTAATTATGTTGTTTGGTGTGCCATAGTTAAGAAAGCTGTAGACAAACTGGAAAGAGGCCAAAAGCAAGCACCAAGTATGATAAGTGGGTTGAAAAACTTGACCCATGAAGAGAGGTTGAAATGGTTTGTTTAGTCTAGAAAATGGAAGTTTGGTGGGAGACAGAATAGCCTGTAAATTTATAAAATGCCAGTAAGAACAGTGGGAAATTCCTTTTGCAAATGCTAAGAGTTGTGCAAGAACACTGAGGGACTAAAACTGTAGGTGTAGGGTGTGATATTTGGTCTTGGCAAGACAATATAAAATTAGAGGGACAGTAGTGTCACTGGAACATGAACACAGAAATAGTAAGATACTGCATGCTAATGTTTTTGTATCAAAACTGATTTAGAGAAGGATGGTAAGTGATAGGTGTTTATTGTGG
>VZTM01039490.1:12799-30172 GCA_013400555.1 Jacana jacana | reverse complement strand
AGTATCAGGCTGGCTGCCCGCAAAACTTTTCTGAGAGCCTTCTAACCCTGAATTCAAAATTTATGGTGACCGTTTTTCCTGTGTTGGGGGAATTTTTCTTTTCTGCCTCTTCCCTATTTGCTACAAGAAGAAGTCTCCAAAACAATGAAATAACAGGCAAAGAGGAGGAATGGGCCTGAACTTACCATGTTTCACTTGCTGCTTAGGGCACATTATAGTAGTGATGAGAGGGGGGAAAATAAAGAACTTTTTTCCAAGGCGGCTTTAGTCTCTACTCTGTCTCTACTGAATGCTGTTGATAATGATACTGTCTTTTTGACTGATTCACTCAGGTCACTGATGGCCTGCAAAAACATGAACTAGGAAAGAAGAGTCTTAATCTGAAGGCAACTTGCCTTATTTCCGTACCATATCTAAACAGAGGGTACTTTTCCTTCCCTATCTTTTGATTTGCTTATGAACAGCAACAGAAAAGGAGATTCTGTTCTCAGTTGGCTGCCTTCAGCTGCTGGCTGATTTAATTATCTCTTACTGTAACAAAATTAGTGATTTTTATTTTTTTTAATGGAACATTTTGTATTAGTGGAAAGAGCAAGTTGTTTTAGTCTGCAAACACTTGGCGTCATCTTTAAGGACTTTGAAGTGTGCTAGGTGACGCAACCGGCAAACTCCTTTCTAAACACACATTCTTAGTAGGACTGATGCAGACACCTATTCCTTAGCTTCTCAAATAAAAGGCTTCCCCAAGAGTAATCTCTGTGTGCCAGCAGTCCTTACTTTGTTGAGTGACAGTCTGCGCATGAGCTGGAGGCTGTGTGTATGGCTTTGATCCCCAGTCTGTGGTATGAATCAGTTTGAACCTTTGGTATTTTGATTTAAAAGTGCCAGAAATATATTTTCTGCATCTAACAGTGGATTGTAAAGGCATTGGAATTGTAAAGGCATTGAACACTTGCTGTGCTTTGCTGGGGGTGGGGGCATATTTCAGTGTAAATTTCTTCCAGATTCAACTTATTGCCATTCCTTCTCAATGTGTGTTCAAAGCAACTAAACAGAATGAAGAAGAATCATTAATAGTACCTACAATACATTGCAAAAGACCAGTCATGTGTTTTCATTTTATACCCTGATGTATTCCTGCTAGTATAGGGATAGTGCAAAGCACAGGAGAAGATTTGTCGTTCAGGCTTCCTCTTCTATTTCAGGTTATCTGTCAACCATTTAATTTGTGTATCTTGCTATAGCTTCTCCTATTTTTCATGGTTGCCTCTCACTTTTCCTAATTGCTGTATTAACATAAGCATTTAACCAGATTGAGGATTTTGACCAAACTGGTCATATCTCTTAATTTATGGATCTATCTCTCCATTTTGGAGATTTGTCTTTTTCTTTCATTTTGCCATTTACGTTCTCTTAGAGCTTGATTCGATTACAGTTTCTTTTTACTCTGGAAATAAATCTCTGCAAGAAATGAAGTACAAATGTTAGTGCTTACTTGGAATATCCTCTGTTTCTACATGTTATAACCAGTGATGTTTTTAAGCCTCCTTCCTTCTGAAACAAGGCTGATGTGATTACATTGTCAGCTCTTCCTAATAATTTCTGACCGCTGGCCAATTGCACCAAATTTGAACAAAGGATTTTCCAAAGATTATTAGCTTCTCTCCATTTCTGTGAAAATGAGCTGCTGAGGAGAAGGATGCAGATGAATGAAGGCGAGACCGTGGCATGAGCACAGAGAACTTTGAGCTAACCGTGACATGTGGGGCTCCTTGCCCAGGTTTATGGGATGGAGACTGACTGCATTGAGAAATGAGTTAAAAAAGCAGCAGGAAGAAAGCTGAGAAAATGCAGAGGAGGGATGACGCCCAGAAGGACATGAAGTAGGAGCAGGTGGGTGCGTGTGTAGAAGCCTAGGATGCATGTACCTAGCGGAAATCAGGCTTTATTAGCTGGTTCTGTTACTCCTCAAAATTCTTCTTAGTACAGAATTTCACAACTGTAAGCAGGTCATAACTGATGTTTTCTAACACTTAAGTAATGCAAATCATCACAGAGCTTTCTATACTGGCCACTGAATTAAATTTCTTCTTGTTAATAACTGATTTTCTAAATCCTTATGCTTGTTACCCAGAGCTCTGTCATGGGCACATAAACATTTGATTAAATATGCATGTTGGTTGGGTTTTTTTTTTTTTTCACATTACTTGTCACATTTGTTCCAGTACAGTAAGTTTGTGCTACTTTTTCCTTCACTGCACAATTTCCATGTAGTATTAGTTTGAGCAATGAAAAGGGCATTTGAACTAGTCTTTGGCTAAGAAGATTAGCTATTTCTATCTGCAAGATGCAGGCGGTCCCACTTGAACAAGCCTTTCTCCTACTCAAATATGACCCAATGCACCAGTAGAGACTTTGGCTTCTTGGCCTATAATTCATCGTCATAATCTTCTTTTTCTTTTTCTCTTTTTCTTTTCTCCTTTCCCTTTTGCTTTCCTGATTTATCTCCAAGGATTGGTGGGAATTTATAAACGTTCTGTACTTGTGTTGTACTTGTACTAGGCAAAGTGTGTGAGGGGAAATGCCTCTTGAGGCCTTACTGTATTAGATTCAAACCTGATGACATTTTGGTTTTGCTTTTGGGAGTTAGCTGAGCACATATGGAAGTTTTACTCTCCACTGTCGGAATGCCTGGGAGCTCCTCAACAGGAAGAAAACACAGCAGGACTGACCTTCAGGCAGAATTTCACGTGAAGTTTCTCCTCATTTCAGAGAAGCTCTGATGAATTTGCAGGGAGACAGACCTTTTAGCTCCTGCAAATCCTCCCCTTGATACAAGCTGCCAGTGGAGCTCTGCTGTTATTGATGTGGCCCTCCTGAAGCTCTGTGGTTGCTGCTGAGGAAGAAAATGCATGGGGAGTTGAAACAGATCAGCGGTACCATAGCTCCTAATTAGACCATGTCTCTCTGTGTGTGGATGAATGCATACATGCACAATGTAGAGCAGACTTAGACTGGAAAGTTGGTTGTATATTCACTGTTAAACTCAGAGAAATGAATGTTGCAGTGCACCACAAAAGACTAATCTAGGGCAGAAGAATGAATTTAGTGGCAAAAGTTCTTTCATAGTGATAAAAGCACTAACCCTGATTCCCAGTGCGTTATTTTGGTTGTACCTCGTGGGAGACATTAATATTACATTGCTGTTAATAGCAGAAATCTGGTCACAAAGTTTAAATTGAAAATTTCAGAAAACTTCCAGGCTGAGGTATGGTAAGAAACGCACATCCTATATTCTAAATGCACTGCAAAATTTAGTAGGACATTCCTTTCCCTTCTTTCTGTCTTCTGCTTAAATGTATGAAATTGATTTATAGTGAGACAAGTTGGCTTAACCTCACTTTCCATTAGTTGACAATTATCTTCTATCCTGTATTCACTTTGTTTAGGAAAACCAGCTAAACATATTTAATCTTGTTTGTCTTGTATTTCTACTGTTGGAGAAAACAGCAAACTGCAGTATACATGCTAGTTTTTTGCCTTTGATCTAACATCAGCCAGTTCAGTTCATTACATAAAGCATGAATAAAGGTATTTTAATAGGACTTTAGGCNTTTTGCCTCAAACCAGGACAAGGTCAGAGCTGTTGAAGTTCAAATCTGCATGTTTATGCTAACTATGAACTGTGTGTTCTGGCAGAAAAAGAAATACATGTTTTATTATTTTTATTCTTAGCCATTTTTCCATTGGATCAATAATATGGAATGAATGAGTGATGGTCTAGGGAACAGACTTAGACTGGGAAGGCAAAGGTGTCACTTTCCCTTGCAGTATGCTTTGGGATTGGGAACACACATTTAAATCTGAAAAAGTCAGATATTTTCTCTCCTCCGTATACTCCTTCCTTGAATCTGAATGGTAATGTGAAGAAATAGAAATTACATAAAAGAAACCCAAAACAAAACCATCAAAAAACCCCACCAAAACCCATAGCATAATATACAAGCATTGAAGTTTTTCCAAACACAGAGCCTTGAGTTTTAATGCTAGCTCAATTTATTGGTGAAGTAAGGTATTTACAATATCCCTCTTAATTTATTATCAGAATAAATAATGACTGTGTGGTTGGGGATTTGTTTTGGGTTGTGGGTTTGTTATTTGTTTGTTTTCCTGTGTAATTTTTATCAAAGTATTATGCCTCAGCCTGGTAGAATGTTAGTCAGTTACCAAAGTATTTCAGAATTGCACCATGCAGCTATTACTGCAGCTTCCCTTGGTGCTACAAAAGGTATCCCTTTGTGTCCTCTCAGTTTATTGTTATTTGCTGTGTCCTCTCTCTCAGTTTATTGGTTTTTTTTTTTTTTCTTTTTGGAGATGGCTTTGAGAAGTGGATGAGTAGCTTTGGTTGTCATCTCTTCTTTTTCTTTTCTTCCCTGTCCCAATAAAATAAGCAGACTTAAGGTTTGCTTTTTTGGGAAATCACTTATGGTTTGTCCTCTTCACTATGCTTAATGAGGAGAATGAGGAAGATTATGATATACACTGATTTTTCAGATTTGAGGTTTTTTCCATGGCACATTTTCTAGTAGCCTGTCTGATGTCTGTAGGGCTGCTAAATTCCCTTCTAGCCCGTAGCTGGTCAGTGTGTCTCCTCTTGATTTCCTCTGGGAAATGCCATATGATTTGTGGGGATATAGCTGTGTGACATTACCA
Organism: Jacana jacana; assembly: GCA_013400555.1. Classification (NCBI taxonomy): domain Eukaryota; kingdom Metazoa; phylum Chordata; class Aves; order Charadriiformes; family Jacanidae; genus Jacana; species Jacana jacana. The sequence goes on along the minus strand of VZTM01039490.1, from coordinate 25,459 downwards.
GCCCATTAATGATAAAGTTTGATTCTGTAGACAGTTCTGCCAGCCCAAAGATTCATACTTTGATTCTTTAATCCCACTGCTTCCCTTATTCTTTGACCCACAAACCTGGCTTGAAGTCTGCCATTGTTAGGTGGGAGCATTATTATCATTTTTAGGCAATTGCAGCACTGAATTTTGAGCTCCCCTTTGCCTGAATTTACACAATTCTTGTGTTCATGTTTATTATTTGAAAGCTAGCACAGGGAAATCAGATGCTGATTTATTCCCCATCTGTGTATGATTTTTATGCTTTAAAGGTTATTGATTGAAAACTATCTCATGTATAACACTCGTTTTTTGGTTGGTTTTTGGCAATCATTATTTCTTTACTTCAAAATGTTCAGATTTTACTATTGCGTTTCTGTGAATATTGAAACATTTCAAATATTCTAGAAAGTTGGTTTCAAGCTACTTTTACCACCAATTCTGCAAATATCATCCTTCTGATTATTTTCACCATACCTATAATTTCTGGAAAGCTCGAGTTGGTTATTCTGGTATGCTGTTTGCCAGAGTGACTTCCTTAATTTGTTTCTGAATGGCAGCATTGACTGTGTTCTGCAAGACCAGTTTGCTGGCCTCTTTCTCAGCAGCCACCTTAGAAAGCCCTAGGATTGCTTTCTCTCATCCCTTTGAGAGGCCATAGCTGTTGCTGTCCTTGGAATATACAAACAGCCACAGCATGAAGGTAAATACAACTAAGTCAAAGAAAAATTGGTGTGATAAAATTAGTTACTTCATACTGTTACACTCACTAATCTTAAATCCACTTTATTTCATTTTTTCTTACTTTGATGTCTTTCTTCATGTTACTGTCCTGTTATAGGATGAGAAAATCTTTCTCATATGGTAAATTAACTTGCTTCCCCCTGAATGCTGTTGCAGCAGCAGTTACTTAATTACTTATTTTGAGGGATAGCGTAATTCATAAAAATTCAGTAACGGCAGCTCGTGGGCATAGATTGAAGAATGGACTCATAAGCCAAGCAGTTGCAAAAAGAAAACACCTTGACATAATTCTGAAATGGAAATAAAATATTTATTGGCTTTTTAAACCAGTAAAAGCTTAATTACGCTCCATTGAAGAAGTAATACATTGCTGATATGTTTATAGAAAAGTAAGCACTTTTCCTTAATAATCCTCTGTATAATAGAAGCTTTTCTAAGGGCCTGATTCTCAAGTGCATTGTGGTGTTCTTAGTATACGATTCATCTGGTATTACAACAAGTATGGCACCTGTCTTAATTCTTAGCATTCTCAATACTCCGTACCTCTAAAGCAGATCCTGAAGTCTTGTAGATCTTGCTGCATGCTTTCTCAAGGCATCGGTTAAGTTTTAACACAATTGGAGAAAAATAAGGCCTCTAAAACAAGAGATAGTTATGTTTTAGTTAAATGTGCTTCCAAATCAATTTAAGTTCATTCCCTTTAGTCTTAGTTAGCACAGATACCAAAACCAGAATCTCAGTGCCAGGGAAAATGGATATGATCACTGTAGCTTAAGAGCCTTCAGGCTCTGTTGCACTAATAAATGCATACAAAATTGCTGCTGAGACAAATATAGTTGGAGTAAGAAGGTTTGGTCCTAGGATCACACTGAGAACAGGAATGTATTGCACAGTTCTTCAGCACAGACTTATAATAAGGCTTTTTCTTTTCCTTCTTTGTACATTCAAGATTTCTAGGTATAGAATACTTAAGTAACTAAGTCTAAACTTAGTCTAAACTAAGTCTAAACTTTTTTTTTAATTGAAAAGTGGTTCTACAATTGCACCTTTCTAGTCTTTCAGAATGTCTCCTTGGCTCTCTGTGCTGTAATTCCTAACTGTAGTTGCATATCTAGATTTGCTTTGATTTCTTGTCTCACCTTGGTTTAACTCAGTTTGAGATGAATAGCTTGAGACGGCTGAATTCTGTGTTAAGCTATGATGTAATCTGCTCCTAATTCTCTGAGTAAAGGGAAGTGCTTCTCCAGTGAAGTGTACTCCTCATCTTCACAGAATCATCATGGTTAGAAAAGACCTCTGAGATTGAGTCCAACCATACACACACAAAAAAACCCTTCAATCTCAGCCACTAGAGCATGCCCTAAAGTACCATATCTACTTATTTCTTAAATACCTCCAGGGGTGGTGGCTCAACCACCTCCCTGGGCAGGCCATTCCAGTGCCTGACCATTCTTTCAGTAAAGTAAGTCTTCCTAATTTCCAGTCTAAACCTCTCCTGCAGTAATTTCAGACCGTTTCCTCTGGTCCTGGTATTGTTCACTTGGGAGAAGAGGCCAGCATCCACTTCTCTATAACCTTCTTTCAGGTAGTTGTAGAGAGCAAAGAGGTCTCCTCTCAGCCTCCTCTTCTCCAAAATAAACATGCCCAGTTCCCTCAAGCTCTCTTCATGTGATGTTTTCTCTAGACTTTTCACCATCTTGGTAGCTCTCCTCTGGACATGCTTCATCACTTCAATGCCCTTCTGGTAGTGAGAGGCCCAGAACTGAACACAGTACTTGAGGTGAGGCCTCACCAGTGCGGAGTACTGAGGCACGATCACTTCTCTACTCCTGCTGGCCACCGCTATCTTCCCTTATTTTGCCAAAGCCCATTAGGCTGTCTCTCAGATAACAAAATCTATCGGAAGCTGATTAATTAACTACAGTAGGACTGAGTATATCAACTATGAACTTTGTTTGTATTATGCTACAACACTAAGCCAGAAAACTTCTATGATTACTTATAATTAAGCTGTTGTGAGGGCACAATATCTATTAGGATGTGGATTCATTATGTAGATTTACTTCCTGAAAGTAAAAAAACCAGCCCTGTGGCACAGCTTCTGAAAGGTTTGTTCAAGTCCTTCAATATTCAGATGAGGGATCAAGAATATATGTGATTGGGGAGTGAAAGATGTGCAGTTCAGCAGTCCAAAGTATTGTGTGAAATGCTTGGGAGCTAAAGCTCCCAATTAATTCATTATTAATCATCACACTGATGACATAAAGAAAGATTTGATATTTAAAACAAAGCATGAAATTAATCATAATACTTTCAAAAATAAGAGCTTATAAAAGAGTGATGACATTCTCAATTTTAAATATCTTACAGTTTAAATCAAGAGCTGGATGTTGGATTTTGCATTTGTAAACAAACTCCCAAATTGGATCCACTATTTTGTTTAAGATATCTGTAGTTGCAAGGAAAAGATCAGTCCTGGGAAAGTAAGATAGACTCACAGCATTGATAATAATGGGGTTTTTGCTATAAAGACATACTCATGCTAAAGAGATTATTTTCCTAATGCCTTTTGATTAATTTAAACAATCAATCTAAAGATTTGTTGAAGTAACCATAAGCAGATTTTTATTGTCTTCTGAAGGCTCTGAATGCTACTGAGAGAAGCAGAGTGACTGAGCAAGCAATAGAGATCAGTATTATGTTTAGATTTCATTAAGAAAATGAAAATTAAATAATAAAAAAGATATGAAGATTTAGGTGCTGATTCTCTCAGGAGATACCTGTCTTAGTTCCTTTTTATGGCTCACACTCTTTTTGATAGGGCACTGTCATGTTATAGACACGTGTAGTTGCATTCTCTTACAAAGTGTCAGGATGAATTCTCGTTTAGAAATGTGGCTGATGTGTGTAGGTGGGTGCTACATAAGCAGCCTGCTTTGAAATTTTTTTCCTGTGACTTTTTGCTCTCCAGTTGTTTTTACCCTTCACCTGTTTTGCATTATTTGGTTTGCTTGTGAGAAGTTAAAAAATATCTGATTTGCAAATCTGAAAGAGAAGAAAAGATCAGAATAGCTTACTGTTATATAAGAATCCTGCCTGTTACTTGTGGATATTGATACAGGAGGTCAGAATTACAGATTACAGAGTGTAATCAGACCAGTCTGGAAAAAAAATTAGCTATAGAAGTTTAAGAAGCAATTTTTATCTAGAAATTTCCATGTAATATTTTCAAATCTTTGTGTCCTAGCTACTCAAATTCAGTAGTGTTATGTTGCTGAAATCTGATAAGGCTCAAAGAGGTTAACATTATATTTGATGTGATATTTGAGTAGTCAGTGTGAAAGCTCTTGTGACCAGTGTGATTTTGTCTTTGCTTTGGGGAGTCTTTATGATGATGTGATAAACTCCTGTCTTAATGTTGGGTTTAGCTTAGGAAGAGAGAGAAAAAACAGAAAACTTTTATTCCTTTTTTTAGAACACAGAGCAAAAAGGTGCAACTATAGGACCCTGAGTTTTACTGCCGGACACATCTACTTTTTCAACCTTAATTATCATAGAATCACCTCATGCGTAGACTGTAGTCAAGGTGATATGTGGCATCTCCTCATACACATCTTCCCACATAACAAATGTGCTTGCGCTGGTTTGACTTGTCTCCTATTCAGTGCCTAATGGCTAGACCGTAATAAAAGACTTAAAATTCTGCTACTTATGTTGACTTAAAGGAAGGTGGTTTGGGGGTTTGTTTTTTTCCCAATTGAAATCATTAAATCAGAAGACAATAAAACTGAGTAATAACCTTTGTACAAATGATTCTGTAGTTTGCTCTATCTGTTAGCCTCATTCTTGACTTTTTAATTTCCCATTGCCACAAGCAGTGCTAGGAGGTCTTAAAGGCAACATGTTGTCAATTAGTCATGGCTTGCAGACTGCTCATTTGAACAGTAGGCATTTATTTTTATGTCCAGAAGTCCACATTTATTACTGCAGATGAACCAACAGGGTGTAATTTCATAGTTAGTTCAGTGCTCTAACTGGTTATGTGAATCAGGAAAATTAAACTTTAAATGTTGTTGCCCAATATTCTACTGATTTACAGACAGATTATTATAGTATTATAATCACCTTGGAAAGGCTGCTTGTGTCTCCAGTCACAAATGAATTCACACAGAGTATGACCACCTTCGCATTGTTGCAAAGGGGAGTGGGCACTGTGCAGTAAATCTGAGAATAAGTAGATTAAGAGTGCTACTTTGGAAGTCTTAGCTACCTGTTCAGAAACTATATAAATCCTACCCGAATTGTTCTCTAAAAGCTTAATTCGTAAAATGTATGGTCCCTGAAAGCAACCCTCACCCTCAAGTGTAAGTGGTTCAGTTTTACCTCAAACCAGGACACATTGTTTCCTCAGCTCCCTAGATGAATAATGATCGTAAATTCTAGAGAACTTCAGACTTGTCCCTGTATGAAGTGAGTTTTGGTAACTTCACTATCTGAGGGCACCTCAAAGCCCATTCCCAACTTTCATCTCATAAATTTGTTGTCAGACTTTGCACTTGATCCTACACTACTTCAGAGTCTAAAAGTCTCTTACTCTGTGTTATCTTGCTACTCAACTACAAAGGCCTCTATAGCATGCTTGGTTCTGTCAGGAGGGCTCCAGTCACAAATGATACTTGTGAGTGCCAGTATTTTAGACTGCAACTCCTACAGTTGTCATTAAAAAAATCAGAAGAGCGATCAAAACAAATGTCGCTTTTCTGAATTGTCATCAAGATTACTGTGGCAAATAGCATGCTTTCTGGTTTTGCACATCCTTTGCTTTTGGCCTTTGAGGGAGGCCTTGCCACAAAACATCAAAGGTGCGTCGAACTGTCTCAAATAGTCCTAGCTCAGTGCTCACCCTAGTGAAATGAATGTTTACGCATAGGAAGCAGTACTGTCTCAGCTTCTTGTTTGGTGATTACTGCTATAACTGTGCTCTGTGTGGGTACTGGTGTTACTGAAGAGAGGAATGGGTTTCCACTTCTCTTTGGGTGTCTAACCAATATTTTTATGAAACAATAAGTGTATCTACCTTTCCAGTTTACCTGAAAACAGAACAGTGAAAAAGAATTTTCACATTTTCAGAGCACACTTTTGTCCCCAAGAGCTTGTAGTTACAAAGTCTGCTGCCTAAGCCTTGCAGAGGTTTGGATTTCTGATGCATTCCGCTGCATGGAATGGCTCATTTCTCTAGCTCTAACCATGTCCACGCCCAGCATGCCTGATGCATTTAAGTTCCATCCTGAAGCACTTAACTCTCTCTATGTGGTGGACAGCAAGCTTAAGGATCTGATTTTGTAATCCGTTATTCTGAAAAGTCACTGATGTTCTCAGAGCACATGTGTTTGCCAGGTATTTCTGAAATCATACCTGTTTTTCATCTTACTGCAACTGCTAGCTAGGTTTAATCACCATATATATAATTGCAGTTCTAATTTTAACATCACAATTGGCTGCTGTGGAAGTGGCTGTAATGAACAAAATGAAAAGTTATTAGCCAAATCCTTTTTCCTGCTCTGCAGTCTAATAGTCATCTGGAGAAATCTCTTCAAACTTGTTATAACAACTTTATGGGCTCAATACAGAGGAAGCTGTATGCCTCTACTGAGGTTTTAAGCCAGTGTTATGCATTGAAGACCAAGGCAATTTGATTGGAGTTAAAAAATAATTCCCCTTCATGGAGAGTCTGCCTGATTTTAGGAATGCCTAAATGTACAAGGTGGCTCCCTTTTTTGTCTCAGATGGCTCCGTGTGTCAGATGAATTTGCTTTTGTGCATCATAACTGTTTTTCCTTAAGATGGTTCCAATGGAAGCAATAGTAAAGGAGATGCTTATGATGCTTATGACTGTGTGGATGGAACGCTTGCCCAGAAATTTGAAGGTTTACAGCTCTTCCCTATAACAGGCAAAATCACACCTGAGTGTTATGAACAGAAGGTTATGGAGTTGCTGTCCCTCACTTGCTCTGTTTTTCTGGTCACATGAACCTTTTAAAAACTTTGCTGGGTGCTACTGATTTGAGATAGGAGAAGACAGCACAGGGTGGTTGGCACCCTGAGCTTAGAATGATGGCAAAGACAGCTCCAGAGCCTCAAGCACAGAGTAGCTTCCCTTGTACACTTTCTCCTGGACAGAACTTACACCGTTGTACTGTCCCTAAAATATGAGTACTCCTACACTCTGGCAGTGAGTGTGTCTAGATAAAAATAATGAACTGGAACCAGCTGCTGTAGCAGAACAGATATTAGTGCTCTCCTTCAGCCTGTGAATGGAAGTAGGGATCTGCTGCCTAGACTGATTTGCTTAGTCTTTGCGGAGAGAGGGATTTGGCACTCATCACTACCCTCAGCTAGATATGCCCTATTTAGTGTATGGCTTGTTTTCAGATGTGTTTTTGCACTACCATCACTTCCAATTGATGTTACAAGGAAGCTAAATGTGTGCAGAGTCCAGAGTCCTCTTCTGGGACCCAGTTCCCGCAGGCTGTGTTCCGCAATATTTAACTATTTAACTTGTAGCTACTGGGATGCTTAGTTTAATCTATAACTGAGTTTGTCTTCACTGTGCTTCCTGAAGTTACCTTGTACAATATAAACACAGGGTAAGCACAGACTCAGAAAACAGCTGGTTTATTGATTGTTGGTTAGAGTTCTTTTTCAAAGATTCTAAGTATGTAGAGAGGAACAATCTATCTCCTGGTCTCCAGAAGATATAACTTGAAAAGTATATGACTGATCTTTTCTAAGCTTTCTTAAGGCAAATTCAGAGACTAAGTATCTCCATATTTTGAAGATACTGATCTGTGTGCTGATTCTTAGATCCTATGCACTTCTTTAATTATGTATAAATAAATATTTATGAACCTGCAAAATTTTTTCCATGGCAGTATTTCTACTTTCTTTGATCATAAAAAGTATGAAATTCTGCACTGTAAAAGTGTGATAAAACATACAGATCAGAGCGAAAAATATTGACATTTTTCTTAAAATAAAGTAAGATTTGATGAAATTGAGTAAAATTAAATGCTGATAACTGGTGGTATTTCAAATTCTGAGTTTTTATTATTCTATATAGCTTTATGTTGGATAGAGATTTAGATTCTTAATAATTTTCTGCACAAACCAGTTCTGAAAAGGTTCTTTCTTCAGGGAGAAATTGTATTGTGGTTAGAGCTTGCAAACATTATACAATCATGTCTTATGCCTATTTGACCCTAAGTTTAATTTTTCTTTAGAAATATACTTGAAATGCGTGGAGCCATAAAACTGGGAGCTATATTGGCAGTGCACAAAAGATCCTGTTTTAAATGTATTCTCTGGGTTTAGCATAAATGTGTTTCCTAGGCTGGGTACTTCAATGTTGGAACAAAGGAATTCTGATAGGCACAGGGGAGTGGTCAAACATGGGAACAGGGTTCCTAGGGTTGGTATGTATCTCCATCCTTGGAGATACTTGGTACCATGTGCCTGACCACATTGGGCAGACTGTAGCCAGCAGGTTGAGGGAGGTGATCCTTCCCCTCTTCTCAGCCCTGGTGAGAGCGCATGTGTTGGTGTATCCAGATCTGGTCTCTGTGGTACAAGAGGGACATGGACATGTTGGTTTGAGTCCAATGGAGGCCTGCAGAGATGATGAATGGGTTGGGGCATTTGCTAAAGGAAAGGAGGCAGAGAAAGCTAGGCCTGTTTAGCCTGGTGAAGAGAAAGCTTAGGGGGATCGTGTAAATGTGTATAAATACCTAAGGGAGGAGAGCAAAGAAGACAGAAATGGACTCTTCTCAGTGGTGGCCAGTGGAAGGACAGGAGGAAATGAGCACAAACTGAAATGCAGGAAATATCATGACATTGTAGAGGTGATCAAACCTAGAGAAATTGTGGAAAGTCCATCCCTGGAGATAGTCACAAATGTGACTGGACATGTCCTTGAGCACCTTGCTCAAGTGGACCTTGTTTTGAGCAGGAAGGCTGGACTAGGCCGTGTGCTGAGGTGCCTTCCCACCTCAGCTGTTCTGTGATTCTGTGACCGAGCCCCAGTCTTCATCTTGATTTTGGTACAGTAGACTAAAAAAAATGAAGTAATAGCAGTGAAATTACACTGATACGCTGAAATCACTACAGATTTCCTTAACAAATAAAAAAGGATAAGCGTATTTTATTTTAATTCTATTTAATTCAGTATACAATTATTGTTACTTTTTTTTTTTTTTTATAAATCCTCCTTCAGGCTTTAAAAGCAATAAAAATGAAACAGAGAGCTTTGACCTCTTAGTTGAATTGAATATGACTCCATGTGCTAATAAGTATTTTTGAAAAACAAAGATCTTGATAACACAAATAACATTGGTTTGACCCTCCTTTGAGCAGGAGGTAGGACTCTTTGATCTCCTGAGCTCCCTGTTGTTCTGTGATCCTGAAATTGCTGAGCCATGGCTGTTCCTGTTACATTTTTAGAACACTAAAGGTGGTTTATCTTTCACACATTATAATTCTGAAAGTGCTGGCCTTATTAGCAATGTCCAGAGCATCAAAACTTTTAATTCTGGGTTCGTATATTTCTAGATAATAGTAGTGTCTTTGCAAGGTGATCTGTTCACTTGTTTTTCACATGAAATAACTAATTTATTTTATCATGCTGCTGTGATTTTTATTTTGTTTTTCTGTAGAGGGGGTAATGATTTGGCTGTATTGGGGACATGAGAATAATCTCTAAACTAGGGATAACATCAGGCCTTACACAGAGTTTTTCTGCAGTAATGAATTTTTTTTTTTTCCTGTAGTAGATCATGCACCACTTTTTCTTTCAGCTGCTATCAGACCCACAAAACTTTTAATCTAGTGTCATTTTCTAGATAACTCCTGAAGTAGTTCCAGCAGAGAATTCTCCATCAGCAGTGGCTTTCAAGAAAGCAAAATGTCTGTCATGAAGTCACTTTCAGCACTTTTTGTGAACTGGGGAAACAATAGTGCTTTACCAGCATTTAAGTATAACTCATATCAAGTTAATGATTTACACCACAAAGTAGTGTGAAATTAAAATAGGCATTTAGAAATGCTTATTTTACAATCTACTCTCAGGGCGTATGGAAAGTATTTGTTTTCCTCAGTTGTGCATAATCATTTCTGGATACAAATGTTGCCTTCTATGGCTGGATGTGGTGTATATAACTTCTCACTGAGTATACTGACAAGAGGACTGAAAAGTAGTCAATGTAAATGGATTTCAGAAAACTCCATGTGGCAGGTAGACATTCATATTAAAAGGTGTGCCGCGTGCGATGTGGGTTTCTGTAGGCTTAAAATTATTCTCAAACAAGGAAAAATTGCTTTCCACAAACTGTGCACAGTACCAAAAACATGCTGCTTCCCAGCTGATAATAATAACTTTTGCAAAGACTGCAATAATAGCATTTATGTTCAGATAAACAGAACTTATATTTCTTTCCATAATGACATTTGGCGGTTACTGAAATGTTAAAGCTATTGTTCTACAAGCAGAGTTCTTGGGCCTCTTTGTTAGTTACCAAACTACCCCAACAATCAAAAAATATGGCCGGCAGTAGCAGTTAAAAGATCTTTCAAAAAAATCCTGTCAAACCCAAAATCCAAAGAAGAATGCAGGCAGAAGTGTACAGCAATAGTGTAAGGAAACAGTGGCTGCCTTCTATCCTGAGGAGAGACCGAATAATTACATGGCTTCCTCTTCTCTAGAACTGGAATGGAAACTCTGCAGGAGGTAGGTTGACTAATGTGGTCAGAAGATCACTGTATTGCAAGTAAAAAGAACATAGGGAAGAAAGTGTACCTATTTAATGCAAAATTATTTATATTTTTGACAGTTGGTCAAAATACCAACGGTCAAGATATTCTTTACTCGATTATACTTAGTAGAGTTTCAAATGAGAAGAACTATAACTGCTCATCTATGTACATAAATTCAGCCTTACATATTACTGAATCCTGCTGGAAAGATTGACATGATTAGTGTTAAATTCAACAGTCACAGCCTCTTTCTTAAAGATCAAGTGGGCAAAAGTCAAGAGGGAGCACTCAAAAATGGCATTTCTTATTGCTGTGTCAGTGACCTCTTGAAAGAAAATGAATATTTAAGGGATTACTATCAGATTACAGAAATATTTAGAGAGTAATCAGTATAAAGTTACTTCCTGATGTTTGCAGAAGACCATCAGATCCCACTAGAAAAACAAGATGATGAACTCAGGATGAAGTTATAATATATACAGTGAAAAAATGAAGATGTAAGATAGAAGACCGTGTTAGAAACATAAATCTCTTGAACAACAACATCAGAAAAAACTACTGTATATAGAGGTTTATGTTTAAATTAACACAGTTTATAATTGTGATTTGTTTAATAATATTACACCATCTCCAGACATCTACAAGCTGCCCTGATAATACAAAAATAAAATAAAAAAAAAGCTAACTGATTTACTTTCTGACATGAAAACAAAACTGAAAAGGAAAAGGTTTTAACAACTGATGGAAATCGGAAAGTAGGAACATTTGTAATGTAACATGGTCCTGAGCAACCTGATGTGATTAGTGCTCCTCTGGGCAGAGATTTGTTCTAGTTGACCTCTGGGGGTTCTCCCTATCTAAATTATTCTGTGATTCTAGGATCATAAGAGAGAAGAGTTAGGAGTAAGACATGTTTAAGTAAATTTGGAACCAAAGGATATCTAACAATTATACTTGTTCGTTGTTAGGAACAAATAGTATTGTCAGTAACAAGCATAAACATCAGAAGTGTTGATTGAATATTCTTGTACTTCCTGAGTCTGTTTTGTGGGAACAGAACAAATGCTGTAAGCTTTTCTGCAGTGACCTGTGAAGATGACGGTTAGATGTTTTAAAAAAGACTTGTTCTAAATAGTCTGTATTGAAGTTTTCTGAAAAATTAGTCAAAGAACACTGTGACTGTTTGCCATGTGTTAATGTCTTGGAATATTGAAGAACTTTAAAGGAACTGGAAGAGAGGTAACACTGCACCAGTGAGTTAGAAGACTATAAAAGACAGTTTGAGTTGATATATGCAGAAGTGAGCCCTACAAAATGGAACACGTAAAGCAGGTTTTTACTAACACTGAGCAGACAGAGGGAAAAGAAAAATGACCTATATGGATTTATGAAAAATTACCTCCTACTAAACTCACCTTGTTTGATGGATTGTAATTTAGGTGGAGAAAAAGATAATACTTTTTTATAACTTTGTTTCTAAGTAATTTCTCATCAGGCATTTGCCTTTCAAAGGTTAGGGAATTATAAGTAATGAAAACAAGTCAGTAGCACAGAGTGATCCTGATTAGTGAGAGAACAACATGTCTTAATATATTTCATACTCATCTTTTCTGGAAAGCAGCGCTCTGAAGAAGAACTATAATCTTGGTAGATAATTAGCCATTCATCACAGCATGATGCTGCACTCAACAAAACGGGATTCTTGGATGGATAGACAGGTAAATAAGGGAATTCTTAGAAGAAATTCTGTGTCCAGTTCTGGTGCCCATATAAGATGATACTCATAATTTCCAAAGTTTTCAGACAACAGCTATGCAAAGAGCTGAAATACAGTAAAAAGTTTTCCTTATAAGGAGAAATTCCAAGAATTCTGTTCAGCCCCCCAAAAGAGGATGGTGAAGTTTTGTCACCTGAACTACATAAACTTTTGATAACCACTTCAGACTACAAAAAAGAATATCAAGAATAATTCAAAGTGAAAGCTAGACAAAATAAGGCTAGACAGAAGGTATACGCTTTTAACAGCAGAGATACCAAATAGAGCAATTTACTGAAGCTTTCATTCAATTCTACCTTACTAGGAGGTCA
>VZTM01039483.1:0-15703 GCA_013400555.1 Jacana jacana | reverse complement strand
CACTCGCCGCCTGAGGGGCCACCAGCGGTTTGCGGGGACTGGGCTGGGGCGGCGGCGGGGTGCCTTTCCCGGCACAGAGGCCTGGGGGTGGAAGACATGGGATGAGCCGCGTTATGCTGGCGGGGCGAAGTCAGAGAGGCCGAAGCGGGGTGGGGTGGTGGCAGCAAAACAGAGGTCCCGCCTGAGGGGTGGCCTGGCTCGCCTGGGGAGAGGGGTTAGATGTCGGGGAGGCGGGCTAGAAACGCCACTCGCCTTGGCAGAAAGCGCTATCTGCCCATGTGCAGCCGAGTATGGAAGCTGAAGGAAAAGAGGGTGTATCCCTTTCCTCTATGGACCCTCACCCAGCGGTTTGCCAGGCAGCTTCCTTCACAGGAGATACCTTCTTGCCAGTCCACCTGTGTGCCTCCATGCCTTCAGAGAGCTTTACCATAAATACTCCGGCTTCACAGTGGGATGGGTCAGTCCGTGTGGTCTTTCTTCCTCGAGGTGGCTGGCGGAGATGAGTTGGTGGCCAGCTCCCAACCCTATGGACCACCAGTAGTTCCTCATTTTGATAACTAGGGTCTTTCATCACTTTTCACTGAACATTACCCGGTTTGGGTTGCTTTCTCTACTTCCAGGTGACAGGCTTATACACCCTGTATTTCACTCCCCTGTTTGGCCTTGTATTTCCTATAAAGTTACTTCAAATTGACAGTTTCTCTGGCCTCTCCAGTGTGAATCGGGCATGGGGCTGTCAGTCCTCAGTGACCCAAACATCAGTCAGGGGCAGACAACTCTGAGCTTCTTTCTCTGTGCTATCTTTGCCATCCTTGCCCCTCTCCCCTCTGTAAACTTTTGTCATTATGTAATCTCACCAGTTTTGTAACTACCTCCTTTCTTTTGCTGTGTATAAAGACCTTTTCATTACCAGTTTGAGCATCCTTTGCAATGTACTCTTCGAATTCCTTTTTTAGTCCTATTCATTTCCTGCCTAGATTTGACCTGCAGTGTTTTACAGCTTTCTGTTCTCGTTGTTTGGGCCCAGACAAGTTCTGCCCCCTCGTTAGTATCAAAGGAATTGTCTTGCCAAGCCCCCTCTCGCTCCTTTTGGATGGATATTGTACAAGCTGTCACAAGCTGCTGTCAAACTGCAAGTGTTTGTGAATGTTAGCAGATGTTTAGAAAAGCCAGTACATACTGATAAATAGCTGAATCGGTGCGTTTTATGTTTTGATACTGTTTGTACTGCTTACTTTAGTAACAAAATTTTCCTGGGATTTGAATTATTTTTAATTATTTGAATTCAAATAATTATTTGAATAATTTTTAGTTGCAATTTTTGTCATTGCTGTGTCCTGACTATCCCCTTTTCCATTTCAAGGGCCATAAAATGTTATACTACAAATCATGATCACAAATAGCTAAATACAAGCTGATATGAGTTTGACCAATGTAGTGAAAATGGGTGTGGTGAACAAATACTAGCTGTTCCAAATTGTATAGTTTACATAATTGCATGACATATCACACTGATTATGGCTTTTTGCAAGACAGTGGTGCTTGGCAATAGTTTTGTAAATTCAATCACCTTTAGTTTCTCTGGCATATTTCTAAAAAGCTAAAGGATGAGAATCATAGTAATTTAATATCCTAATCAAGTAAAGTCTGGCTACATGATAGTCTAGATAAAAAAAATTGTACATGTCTCTGTGCTAAACACCATAACCTTTCTCTTCATCAAAAGAGACAAGGTCCTGCATCTGGGTCAGGACAGTCCCCAGTATCAGTAGACAGGGGGATGAAGGGATTCAGAGCAGGGAAGAAGCACTTAGGGACCCAGCTGGATGAAAGGACATGAGTTGAAAATGCAGTCCAGAAAGCCGGTTACATGTGGGCTGCATCAAAAGAAATGTGGTCAGCAGGTCGAGGCAGGGGCTTCTGCCCCTCTGTTTTGCTCTGGTGAGACCCCACCTGGAGTACTGCATCCAGCTCTCAGTGTCCCAGCGCCGGAAGGACATGGACCTTTTTGCGCAGGTCCAGAGGAGGGCCACAAAGATGATCAGAGGGCTGGAGCACCTCTCCTGTGAGGACAGGCTGAGAGAGAGTTGGGGTTGTTTAGCCTGCAGAAGAGGTTTTTGTGGCCTTATAATACAGAAAGGAGGCTTGAATAAAGATGTAGAGAGACTTTTCACCACAGCTTGTAGAGACAAGGCAAGGAGTAATAGTTTTAAACTGAAAGAGGGTAAACTTAGACTGGACATAGGAAGATTTTTTTACAGAACAAGTTGCCCATAGAAGTCGTGGATGCAGGTTCCTTGGAAGTGTTCAAGGGTTGGATGGGGCTTTCAGCAATGTGATCTAGAGAAAACTGTGCCTGCCCATGGCAGGAAGGTTGGAGTAAATGATCTTTAAAGGTTCCTTCCAACCCAAACCATTCTGTGATTCATTTGCGTGTCAGGTGGAGACTTGTAATAATAAAAGCAACTAATGTTGAAAGTAAATGCATCTTACAGTGCATCTCATTCAATAAGGCTGAAACCAGAAGGTACAAGGTAGCAACTCTGTTTGTATATTCTTACTCAGTGTTTCCTAAAGCATCTCTGTTAAGAAATCAAAACCGAGCTAAATCAAAAAACTTTAGGAAAATGAAACAACAATAGTAATCATATAACATTTTGCAGTCCCTTGGTTCCCTGTGATAATGAAGGGGATGCATGCATTTGATAATGAGTTTTGTGCACCTTTGTGCTGTACTGCTGCCACCAGGACTATCTTCATAGGAAAAAAGTGGGGAGAGTGTCCCTCCTAGTAGTGTGAGCCTGACCAGCTCAGAGGTATGCAGAGAGCATTTCAATCAGCAGCTGCGGCGCTTTTGCAGCTGTAGCTCCTCCCTGGCCCCTGTGGCTGAACACCTGCTGCACTGCTAGAGAAGAAAGAAACCTTGGCTTATACACCATCTGCCTCCATGAAAGGGAGAGCGAGTCACTGTATCAGACTCTAGAGCTAATCTGCCTCGTACAGGGTAAGGAGACACAAGAGAGGTGGTAAAACAATGACTATGATTTTCAGGAGATCTGGCTGTAAATGGTGGCATAAGGAAGCATATGCTATTAGAAATCAGTAGGAAATTGCCCTAGCGATGACCTTTCCTTTCCCTGCCATTGCGCCTTGTGCTGCTGCGATGTTCAGGAGGTAAACACAGGATTTGCCTCTCTGCCTGCTGGGGAGCTCACTGAACAAGGGGGAATGGTATACCCTGGTAGCGGAAAAGCAGAGGACTAGGATATGTTTCTTAATGCAGCCTTTGAAATTGCATTTCTTGTCTTTCCATCCTGCTGGCCAGACACTCATCTGAAAACTATTACTATTTATGATTTAGTTTTTCAGAGCACATTCAGATGATGCTCAGACTAGTATTACATTGCACTATTTGACACATTTGACACAAGTCAATTTCTGCCCTGAATCAGTAAACATAAGACCATACACCAGGAAGACCCAAAAACCTACTAGACGACATAAAATGACAGCAGCTCTAATTCAGTAGTTTGACAAATGAACAAGATGATCATACTGAAGATATGTTCTGAAAGTTATAGTCTGTTCTAAAGGAGGTTTGGCCACCAAGAAAAACTCTGTACCTACTGTACCTTACCATTGTAAGATGGACCATTTTCAGAAGGACTTTCACAGGGGCGCTGCTACAGCTCACTGTGAAAATCTTTTCTGTTGGCCTAAGTTTTAAGTACATGTATGAAAAGTAAATTATTTGTAAATTATGTCAGCTGTATTATTAGGTAGAATCATATTCTCCACACTCTGAAGAGAAAAGCACTTTTCACAAGTGGCAGTTTGCAGCATTGTGGATTTCAAAGGTATTTAGTAGGAGCTATTTTGGCAACATCTACCTTTCAGGACAAAGGCCAGTCCAGAGGACCTCCAGTAAGTAAAACTGGAGAGACAAGCATTTGGATAGTAGCGTTATGGATGTCTGCTATTAAGGGACTAACCTTCTCTGTTCAAGAATTGCCAATGTCAAATCACCCTTAACAACAAGGACTTGCCTTATTTATGTTTGGTTTAAACAATGAAGAGTTTGATATTAAAATATCACTCATTAATTTACTTAGTCTTGTGCTGGACAACAGTAGATAAAGGTAGCACTAATCAATAGAAAGAAATGGGAAAACAAGAAACACTTTATACTTAGGATTCCAACACTTTATACTTAGGATACAACACTTTATACTTAGGATTCCAAAGTATAACAAAAGAAAAAAAAATGCTTTTCAAAGAAATAGTCCTAAACTTGCATATTCTGTAACCCCGGAATCCTAAAGGTGTAGCTAGAACTGTAAAGCTTGTTAGTCTTCTTCAATTGGTTTTGTGTATGTGTGTGTGTAGGTAGTTAAGTATCAATCCATCAATTTATTAGATGAGGGAACTTGGAGCAATGAAGCATTTTATGAATCCTTGGTGGGTTGTCTGATTAATGTTAAGGTTAATACTTTAAAAGGAAAGCAAAGGAAAAATACCCAAACACTAGACACTAGCACCAGAAAAGAAATCCCATCTCAGGGTTACAGGATTAAAAATGGAGATGCCCTCTTAAAGCCACATTATTTTAAATTAATTTTATCCTGTTGGTCTAAAGAAAAGCAATAGCTGCATGGCATATGTCCAAGTTTTCTGTACTGAAGTGGGAAAGAAAAAAAAAAAAAAGATATGAGGGTCTTGAATATTCATGAAAAAATGGCTTTGAGTTTAGTCCAGAGAATGAGTCATTTTGAGTTATGCTCAAGTCCAGACACCTGACAGAGGCCTGGACTTGCACCCTAAACTTCAGCTTTCTAAAAGGGTGGGGGTTTTTTTGTGAAAGTCAGATGTCTGCATCTTTAAGGAACACTGTGACCTCCCTTGAGAGATATAAAGGGCAGAGAGATTCTAAAATCCAAATTCAGTTCATGTATTTTACCTACCAAAGTCGATTAAGCCTAGAAGATTTTGAAATGCTTTTTGCTTTACAGTAAAAGGAGTCAATAGGCAAGGAGGTAGGGTTAGAATTATTTTCCTCTCGGATTACTCAAAAGACCTGAAAAGAGTAGAAAAGCTGGTACCTAACAGATGGGCAAAGCAGGCTCTTGAGGAGATTTTTAGTTAAAAGTCTGCCATAGCTACCAAAGGTCAGGACACACGTGACAGAGTCTTTGGGGAAATTAGAATCTGGTTGTTACACCTGAAACATTGCCCATGATCAACAGAAGAGTTACACGTGGTACCCCAAGGTACTATGAGCATATTTAAAGAAATTGTATTATAGTAAAGATGAGCAACCACCTGCATGCTAACACTTCAGCACAGACCAAACAGTAAGGGTAAGCAGTTTACACAGAGAAGATACTAAACCCTAGCTTAAAAAATAATGGTGTATGAACTTGCTGCTTTCCAAAACAGGAAAAAACATAGCTGTGTTAAAATGTTTCTTATCCTTCTGTGTATGAGTAACATGGCTGCAAACAACAAAAATAATATAGATTTCAAATGAGTCCTAAATCAAATAGAATTAGCATTCTTACCAAATTTTATGGATTCTTCCAAATGAAGCACATCTCTGTTGTCTTCCCAAAATTTTTCTCATGATCAGATACAGCTTCTCACAGAGTTCTTTAGAAAGGAAGGAGCTATGCAAAAGTGTGGGCATGACACACTTTTCATCTCAATCAGTTGTTATCTAGAATAAATGAACTGACACTGCTGGTACCTGCACCTGCAGTTTTCTGGGAGGAAAAATGTTAGAAGTTGTAGTAGAGGAATAGTACATTTCAGTGTTCTCCTGAAAATGACATTTCATATTAAAGTCTTCGTATTTTGTTTCAGCATGCTTATGGTCCAGTGCATACTATAATAATTATTTCTATACTAAATCTGAATTTCTGGGAAGTTTGAGAAAATATGAAATAATGATAAATAATGCAGTGTGCTTTCTGGACAGTACATGGTTTGGGACACCTGGTGTAAATTCATCTCGGGCATCTGAAGTTGCATTGAAGTTACTCCATCTTATTTTAGATGTTTAAGATAACTTACCTGTTTCTGCCTGCTGATTATAAATGGAGTCTAGAGGGACCAATTTAGACTTAAATGTCTACCTTTATATTTATAAATGAAAACATGTGAATCTTGTCTCATATATCACTACATAACAAGATACAACAATCCAATACATAAATGTAAAGAATGCACTTTTAGCAAGCAACACACGTGGATTATTTTGAAAGATGTAAAAGATGTAAATTTTTAAATTTTGGCTTTTCTGTTACTATCATTAGTCTCTTTTTGAGTCAAGTGATCTGTATCTGAGATACTGCTGCTGCTTTTTCCCTGAACAAAACCCTCTCTGGTTCCTCAATTATCAGATCTGGGTCAGATATAACTTGATTTAAACTAATGTTTCAGTATCAGGGAGATCAAATGGGTACGCTCATGACCATCTCTACACTACTCATTCTTTCTTTCTGAAGGGTGTCGTCATAGCTCACTGATAGCAACAGTGTTTGCAAATGTGTTTGCAAACTTCAAGATAACCATATTCTCTCTGTCCATGCAATATTCTGGAAAAATCTTTGAAGGCTGCCTACATTAAAAGCTCATGAAATACCTACATCACTGATACAAGTTTCATCACTGATAATCAATCTTGATTAAAAAAATGGTTAGACAGTCAAGTTGCTTCCTTGAAAGCTTGTGAGTTATCCAAGCTTCCCTCATTCACTGAAGTTCATATAATAATCAGTGATTTACAGGGGACAGTTATCATGGAGGAGTGTACTCGGAAGAAGACTTGATGTAATTATCATTGATGTTACCAGTGTATCGCAGCACAGTTTGAAACTCAGTAAGAGAAATGCTGATCTACTGCAGATCCCGTAGCAGCTGAAACATCTGGCACAGGCAGGGCACTGGGGGGTTCAGCTACTCTATGGTGGTCATGGGAGACCTCTGGACCAGAGGGGCAGGGGCATCACCAGCTAGGGCCAGTCCCATCACCCACAGGCAGGGAGCAGAGTGGGCTGGGGAGCAGCAAGCAGCATCCCCAGCCGGGGACATCAAAAGCCACACTGGTACAGTGAGTGGCACGTGGGGCTCGTGATCAAGCACAGTGAGGAGAACCATTGTCAGACACAGCTCATGACCAGTGTGCAGGTTCACAGGGACAAGGCAGTGGCAGGGTCAGTCCAGAAGCCATTTGAGGTCAGGGTCTAGGCACAAGTAGGGCTTCAAGGCAGCAGGAGATGGGTCTTGTCTGCAGCTGAGCAGTAGAGTCTCAGGTTAAAGTGGCTTCCATGGGACAGGGTTCCCTTTCCTGGAAGCCTCGACCCAAAGTCACTGGCTGGAAGGGGCAGTAGCCATCAGCTGCATTATCCTAGGTTGGTCCAGAGCCCTGGCCCAGAGGCAGGATTTTCTCAGGTCCCTCACAGGCATGTGTTAAGAAATAAGAAATAGTAGGATTTTAAGAAAAAATTAGAGAAAAAATATAGTTTTAGATTAGTCCATGTCCAAAAAATTGTGCCAGCACCTAGGTGATGAACCACACTTTAATCACAGTTCTTATGTGAAAGAAGCCAGCTGTGTTTAGGAATGTCCTAACAAAAAAAAAAATAAAATATATCATTTGCTAGAGATAAACTATAGGTATCAGTATTACTAAATTAATCTTTATGGGAAAAGCCTCACAACAGGTCCCATCCGTGACCGCTTTCAAAATTTCTGGTACATTACTAGAACTATACATCATAATCTTACTTTAGCTCAGCTAAGATTTCTAGTGTCCTGCTCCTATCTGTTTGATCTTTTCATGGAAGATAAACTGCAAGATAATTTTAGTTATGATTTAGAAATAAATACTTCTGAGTAGCTACTCGGTTGGTTACTTGAAAAACAAAGCTGCGGTGACGTGCCCATTAGGCCTCGACCGTGAAGTGGAGACAGTATTTCCACATTCACAGGTGTTACTACAATATCGATTTTCTGAGGCGCTGCTTGGTCAAACAGTGCTGGTCAACTGGTAAATTCCAGCAGCAGCGCAGTTGACAGAAGCTTTCATGCAGAATGGAAGTCACGGACACAAATCAGTTCTGAAAGGGATGAAACCTGCAGGGGGATGCTGCAGGAGTGTTGTAGAGAGATGTGCGCTTCTCACGTATCAGAATGCTGTCATTTGCAATCATTCCTGGGTCAGCGTGTACCACTCCAGGGAGAGGTAGAGCTATTAGGCACAATGGACAGGTGACCTTAAAAAAGATTGCTTGTAAAGACAAACACCTAGATGTTAAGAAATCTGATAGTTGCCTTTGGAATCTTCATTAATTTCATTTGCATATCTATACTATGAAGAAATGCTTGCTCATAAAATCATGATATCTTTTCCACAGGAATACAGAATTAGTATTCCTATGGAAAAGTGAACCACAGTGAAATACAGTGAACCACATCTACTAAAAATGTAGGAATGTAGTGTGGTTTAGTTATAATCTGTGTGAAGAACAGATGGTTCTGTTTGTTCCGAACAGGGATACTGCTAGTTTTATTTGAAGCCCCTTGGTTCATGTGTTCAGAGAAACAGTGAGGAGTTCTCCTCTATTAATCCTCTTATACGAAATGCTTTCTCAGTCATTTTTTTTTCCCAGGGTGAACTAGTTGAGTGAGTCAGGTGAACTAAGTCTTTTACATGCACTTGTGTACCTCTTTGAGTTTTACTCTATATATTTTGAGACAGAGGCACTACAACTATGCCTAGCCTTCCAAACACAGGAATACCCAGTGATATTGTTTGGAAATTGAAGTAGACTGTATCAGCAGGAATGCATCTGATTACTGAATCCTTCAAAGGATTCACACGACAAGAGGGAAGTCATACAATACCTGTACTGACTCTTCCCCAGCTGAAAGCATTTATCCACACTCCCATTAGATTGTCGGGGTTTTTTCCTGGCTTTCACCAACTTGCCAGATACAGAAGTCAGGTTTACTGCTCTGTAATTCCTCTTCTGTGTCTCCTCTGGAATCCTTTTGAAAGTCAGTGTCACACTGACGATTTTGTGGTCCTCTGGTGCTTGAGCCCATTGAGAAGAAGTTGTGCAATCAGTCACTCAGCAATATCCTTCAGTTTCTTAAGAGCCCTTGGGTGAATTTCACTGTGTCCTGGTGATCTGATACTGTTCCATTTGCTTCTCTCCTTAATGTGGTCTAATAACACTTGGATTTAAGGCAGGTTGTTGGACAGATTACCTGCATGCAAAGGTTTGCATTCCTGTCCTCCTTGTCCTCTTTTGTAATTTAAAAAGCTTGATTCTCACAGGCAAGTTCAACATAAGTTAATGTTTCTAGCAAGTTAGGTACAAATGAATCATGTAACGTATTGTGAAATATTTTTGTGATGAGGCAAAAATAAGGTTAAGCTGATGGAAACACTGATAATTTGAAAAAGGATTGGCTACCTCTCTGAAAGTATTCATTGCTTTTCATATAACGACTGTACTATGTAAAAAAGGAGGAAAGTGATAGGGAATCTTCCATCTGTAAATATAAAAATAAAACAATTTGTTTCTTCTTTCTCCAAGAACATTGTCATCAGAAGAAGAGAAAAAAAATTGCTGAAGGCTTATGAAATCTGCGGAAGCAATGGAGCCAAATCTTGCAGGACTTGATAGACCAAATATAATTGCATGTTAGTAAGTCCCTGTTAAGGCATAATGTGCAAGTTATGCTTCTGCATACCTATTTCATAGTGCAGTAAGATAGTTAATGAGTATATACTTCACGTCTATTTAAAAAACTTGCATGTGCTTATATGAAATGCTGAATTTAAATATTTGCAACTTTTAGAGTGCTAAAACAACTTTGCTAAAAAATGGATTAATACTTACATGACAACCTAATTTTCTAAGGAATACTATTCTGAAATTTCTATTCCTGGTCATTTTTAATTAGGCACAAAATCTGAACATTTTCAACATTTTTCTGAAGTTTTCTGTAAAGTTAGATAAAAATACCTCCTGACTAGTGTGAAGCACATGCATTTTCAGATGCAGAACATAATGCACAAATCTTTAAGTAAGTACAAAAATCAAGGGAGTGGAATAAAGTAGGATCTAACTATAATATTAGGATTGTTATTTACAAGTGAAGCAGAACGTGTATTCACTGTGAAAGTGTTGAGGTAAAAACAAGTGTTACAGCTGTGATTATAGCTTAAAAGTTCTATGAGGACTAGCTACAAAATGTTGACATGTATGCATACACTGTGTGTTCAGGTTGCCTGCAAACTCCAAACTACAGGGCAAGCGTCGCCTATATTAAGTGAAGATTTTGAATATGTAAAAAAAAAAAAAAAAAGAAAAGAAAAAAAAACCAGGAGGCTGTTAACCCATAGAGGTAACATCAGCAAGAGAACTGGCCTCTCGTCCTCCCTGACTGATTGATTGCTGACATCCTATGCATTATTTAGTTTTCTAACCAGTACAGAAGCTGGAGCCCAAGCCATCAGAAGCTTAACTGTATGTGAAAACCTTGGCAGAAGTATAACACAGGTTGGTTGACTGAATCTTCATTATTGATATAAATATGTAATAGGAAAATTCCAGTCTGAGTAGCAATTATCAGGATAAATTTGCATAATTAGCAACTGGAAGAAAAATCAAATATGGGATGCATCACCATGCACTTTTTTTTTATTTTTAGAACCTCAGCTTAATTACCTCTGGCACTGTCACAGCTGCTACATGATTCTTAAATAGTTTCACTGAACAGTTTGCATCTTAATAGAGAAGTTGCCTCCTGTACACATTCTGGCTTTGGTGCCATTTTGAGAGATAATCTAACTGGCTGAACCATACATACCCTATGAAAAAAGGTCTGTGCTTCACTTCTTATGCAGTTCTTTAGATGGAGAAAATAAGGAAGGACAGGATAGTCCAGGAGGTCAATTTTGCCTGACTTTTTAGTTGTAGCTGTGTAGCTATTATAAGACACCTAAATCAGTAACCAGAATATATGGATTATATATTACCTATTTGAAGAGTGGGTAAGTAACTATGGCCTCAACTCTGACATAAGTGAAACCTAAGCTGGTGACCTAACAGGTATGAAAAAATCTTCATCTAGCAAACTGGAAATTCATATCTAATGTTTTATATTTTCAGAATTCTCAAATGTGTATAATTTATGGAACTACTACTCAATCAAGCCTAATATGATTATGTCAGGAATTCTGCCAGTTCCTGACATGAATCCTGTTATCTTATATTATTCAAAATGTCTCATAATGTACAACTTAATTAAAAAGCAGACTAAATTCTTGTGTGTTCTCAAGGCAGAACATTAAAATAATGAACAGAAATCAGTAACGTTAACAAGAATGCTCTGAGGTTACTTTTTGCAAATCAGGTTGATTAAAAAATAACTGTTTGATATCCACACCTTTATGTTTTTATCATATTAAAGAAGAAATATTTACACCAATTTCTTTGACTAAAGGAAGTGTGGACTTAAGATAGTTCCTGCATATAAAGACATTTATATTGCTACTTTCTCCAGCATCTCCTTCTCTCCGCTCAGTTATTCTTTAATTTCTTTCTTATTTTCTCTGCTTACTATGCTTACAGAAATCTGCTCAGTCAGCTGGTACTAAAGGTATAGAAACATGGACACAAGAAAGAGAGGTTAACAGATTTGCCTTAATTCAACCATCAAATATATGGTAATGGAAGAAAATCAGGCTTTGATCATGGAAACATTTGTGCATGTACTTAAGTTTATTTCATTGAAGAAATAATGTTGTGCAAGGTTATGGGTTTAGCTGAGCATTTCCATTATTGCATCCTATGTATTATATATAGGTTGCATGGAAGAATTTATAGAACTCATGTATTTGATTCTTCTGAGATCTGACCTTGTAAATAATAAAAAAAAAATTCAAAGGATACAATACAGGTGCCTCTGTGCATGTGTTATAAAATGGATGGGTTTTGTTTAAGAAATTATCTGCTATTTAGAAGGCAATGCTTCTCCTATCTACGAAGAGATACAGTACACACATCCTTCTTTAGCTCCTTGTGGTTTGAATAACGTAGCGTATTTCACTGCAGCCTATCACAAGACTCTGAGCATTATACCACTGTCTAACCTAGTATAGCATTTTCTTGCAGATTAGTGAAAAAAATAAAATAAAAGAGAACTTTGTGTTCTCTCCTTGTAAAGATGAAGGGGATATCATAGCAAAGAGACATCAGTTGCCTGTGTTGACTTTGGCTGAGGCATTTATGAAGACTTATAACTCTATGCTTGCATATATGATTACGTTACTTTTTCATTTCCTTTATGTTCTTTTTTCTATTCAACATTTCTATTAACATTTTCTCTCTCCATGTGATATCAACTTGCTCTACTTTCTACAGATAGCAACACATGTCTGTATACTGATGCTATATTTATATCAGAATTTAACACACTGACTTCTGTCTCAAGTACAGTCTTACTGTCATATCAGCATGATTTCTGGTGAAGCTGGTAATTAATGGCAACAGTAAAATGGTTATCTCTGTTTCCAAACGTAAAACCTCACACTTTGGAAATTAGTTCTTCAGTTGCATCTTGCCATTGCTTACACACTGGCATTGTACTTTAATTTCTGCAGATTGCATATCATTTAGTAAATGTTTTAGCAATACACAATTAGAATAATTTTGGTTGTATTTTTTTACTTATAAACCCCAAATTCTAAAAATGTTTCTGTTCAGGAAGGAAACAGCACTGTTAGTTGCGCTAATGAAAAAGATCAAGCTTAAAGATAAAAAATATAAAGCTGTTTTCCACATACAAGTAGTTTCAATTTTGGCCTGACTATAATATAAAAACTATTTGGAATTAATTATTTTGTTGTTTCAAAATAATTGGTAAAATGTACAGGATAATGAGTATAATATTTTTCCTTCTCTCCTGTGGTTATATTTTTTGTGTGCCAAATGGAAATGACAGACTCCAACAACACTGTTACTCTACTCTTCTATAAATAGCCATCCCCAGGTGCTTCTGTTCAGTAGCCAACACTGCTAAAGAATGTAAAATGGAATAAAAATGACAATTGTCACATTGTTGTTGGTTGTAAGCTTTTAAGCTTTTAGGCTGCAAATTAGACCATCATCAAGCAACTCACAAGCCGTTTGATCCACATTTTAACCAGTAGGTATTATGCTGGATTTTCCACGTCAGGATGAGCCCTATTCTCATTGAGTTCAAGCCGGAGGTGGTAAGTAAGTGTGGATTTTACACATAGGTGGGGGTGCTGACAGTGCTAAGCTAAACCAAGAGGACCGTGGAGGCAGCACAACAAAAAGAATTGTGTTTCTGCTGTATTCCAGTTACAGTACCAACTGCTGTTTGGTGTTCCCAAACACAAGTGGGTTTTGGCAATGCAACATGCAAATAATGAAGGGGAGGCTGGGTGTATGACATGCCCTCCAAAAAGCAGGTTGCTTTTTTCTAACAAAGGGAATTTGTGTTTTAATTTCCCGTGATCATCGTGTTGGTTGCATCAATCTTGTTTTCCAGCGTATTGCATTGCCTTAGGGGGCTCGGTGGGTGTTGGGAGAATCACAGGCAGCATAGCAATACCTTTTTGGGATGCTGCTGATTGCTGTGCTCATACAGCATGGACACGCACACGTCGCCTGGTGTCTTCTGCAAGTACACCCCTCCTGCTTAGTCTGTGTTGCCATTCAGTCCTTTTGTAATGTCTCCCAATCTGTATATGTTTTACAAAGAAAATATCCCCTTATGCATTGCCCTTTACACACGCCAGTTTCCAAGCACCTCCTAATTTGCTGAATTACTCTAATAACTACTTATATAGAACTCAGCATCACTTTCAAATTTTAATGCTAAGGAAAAGCATGCCAACTAACATCATTATACAACTGCAGTGAGGGCAATTGTAGAGAAATGGTTGCTGGTCACACCTCGTGTCAGTAAACAGAGGACTGAACATAGAATTACCTGCCCGAAAATCTTTTTATTCAATACCTATTAAATTGCAGTTTGCAGTGCTACTGCAATCTAAGGCATTTGTTTGGCCATTTGTAGTGCCAAGCAAGTACAGTGTAGCAACCGTGGCTTATAAAGGAAATAGAAATTAAAAAGAGGTGAAAGTGGACTGAAGCTTTCTGATGTAGTCAGTCCAGTCCATTCTGGTTTTATCTACTGCCTCCCTCCCTCAAAGAAAGAGCACTGGAAAATAACTGTAAGGATTGTATCCAGACCCACTTGTTTTACACACCTACTTTGCAACATTAGGTGCTCAGAGTTACTCTCTTGATTTTGACTAAAGGAGCCTGGAGAGATAAGTAGCCACTACAAGTAATGACAGTGTCTCAGTCCTCAGGCTTCCTTCTTGTCCTAGGGTCCTTTTGTCTGCTCCTTTCTCTGCAACCAGCCATCTCCATGAACTGGTGTGAAGGACTGCCAAAGGGAAAGAACCACAGCTCAGACAAATCAATGCTTCCTTCTGCATCTAGACGTTCATAAATAGAGCAGCAGGACAGGGGTAGGGCCACTCTCAGATCCACATGTGTGATATGAGCAGCCTGAATGCACTGGAAGGGAGAGGCCTTTTTCCCCACTCTTTGTTCATGTTAGACTACTAGTGAAAATCCATCCCCTGTGATTAGTCATTTCCCAAAGGAAGTGTAGGGGGTTTTCAGTATATCCTCTCACCAGAGTCAATGAGGAAAACCAGAAGTCTGCATTTTATTTTCAGTGGAAAAACAATAAGAGGGAGGTTAGGTAAATGAAAAGGAGGAAGGATGGACTGAGGAAAGGGAAAACACAACACAAGAAAAAGGAGAAAGAAATAAAACTAAGGAAACCTGAACATCAAAAACAAAGTAACCAAGGGAGCATTTCATTACCTTGTATTTTTCTATCGATCTCTGCATTTTGGCACAGTCACTGTATTTCAGTTCTGTGTCAGTGGTATTCTGCAGCTTCTGAAAATATAAAACTGAACTTAGCTATNTTTTCAAAGTAAAAAATTTAATACATAAATTGCTTACAGCAGTATTTTACCCACAGTTTTTAGCTGGGTTGATCTGTCAAGGAGGTGATTGTCAAACAGAAAAATAATAAGGTCAGGAATGAAGCCATCTTACTTATCTCATGAGGACATGTGAAATGTTTTTGCTAGAACATGATTCTAACCAGAAATGGCGTTTATTAATAGCCAAAAGGATTTGGCCCATATCTACTTGTATTTCATAGACATCTGGAGGATTCAGAGCAAAGGAAGAGCCTCAGCTGAGGAACCCTGAGGTTGTTTACTTGCCGAGCATTGGTCAGGGATTCAATTCGTCGTATGAGCATCACTATTAGAAAAATGTTCAATGTTTTGCTGCAGATGTATAAGCTAATAGCTCGAGTGACTGGAGGGGATTGTTGTGATTGTCTGTTCTAAACTTCTTGTGAGGATTATTTCTGTTTTATGTTGAGTGAGTGTTCATCATAAAGCACACAAACACTCTTGGGAGAATAAGGTAAGAGTACTCATCACTAGGCCACGGAGAATACATCTGCATGGTTAGTACAGATACAAGCTCTTTCTATTTGCCCAAGGAGTGACAAAACTGCACTGTGATTAGTGCAGTTTTGGGGTTAGTCTGGTAGCAGTGGT
>VZTM01039475.1:904-14207 GCA_013400555.1 Jacana jacana | reverse complement strand
AAAGAGGGGACTCATCCAGCTTTTTTCCTCTCAACCTGAATCAGCCATTCTGATTTTTCTTTTAAAGCCCTTTGCTTATTGTCTCAGTTGTAAAAATAAACTTCATGCTCTAGTAACTTTAAACCAAACAAAAGTAATTTCCAGTCACAGGATTTGTGTTATTTCTGAAGTCCGTATCTTAAATGCTGTGCAATCTCTTAGCCTTATCTACAAAGGAGCTAATATGGATGAAGTATTATATAATTTTAAGACACTTGGAAGAAGACTCAAAGCCCAGTGTAAGAGCCTGGATTACTGAACTGGTTTGATGGGAAAGAATATCGTATAGATTACACTTCATGTACTCGTTAGATTGTAGCAAAACACATTAGGTGTTTCATAGTCAAGGTGTCTGCAAGACGGCCTGAAAAGTGCTTTACATTTCTGCTCTTAAACTTTTAATTTAAATTCATTATTCTTTGTAATGTTTATATACTTCAGCTTTACAATCATTGTGTTAGGAACAGGTCAGAAAAATATCTACCAGAGATAATTTAGAAATAGTTGATCCTGTCCTGAGGAAGGAGAGGATGGAGGCAAGGGAATGAACTGGATAAGAATCAAGGCCCCTTATGGAGTTATTTTTCATGTTTTCTGTTATTGTTATTCTTAGAGTAGTTCAACACTGTCTTAAGAAACAAGATTTTTCTTCTACTTCATGATCCATATATAATGCTGGCAAACTACTTAGGACCAGATTTCCTTAGGTGCCCCAATCAGGAGATGGTTTCTTACAGTGATTGCCAAGAAGATCTTGGAAATCATGCTAGGTGTTTTGTCTCTGTTAGTTGCCCAAACACTTCTGTGAAGGTGTCTTTTTTCACGGAGTGTCATCAAATATGAGCTCCTGGTTTCCCAGCTGTCTATGTGGCTGGAGCTTTGTTTTCTGTTTTGCAGGAGAGCAGTGGACTCCGACACAAGCTAGCAGAGCCCCCTAAAATAGCTGGGTGTCAGTCCAGTCACTCAGACAAAAATGTGTGCCCTAATGATGAACACTGTACTGTAGGTGCTGTATACCCTGGTCATGCCCTGGCTCTCTGTCAGGGCAAGATTTAGATCTATCTCCTTAGGCAAGAGTTCTTCTCTGGAAAGCAATCTGGAGGGATCCTCTATGATCTCAAGGGTGTTACCTAGGCTGGATGAAACACTGTGGCAGGCTTTGGCGCATAACATGACCACCATTTAAACATAACCAGATGGGCACCCAAAGGCAGGGTTTTTCCTTTCAACCTTTTGCCTCAGTTCATGATTTATAAAAGGGAGGAAGTTTTTGGAGCACTATGATATAATGAGTACAATAGAAATCCTCATCACAAAATGAAGGTTCTTAACTTCCAGGCAGGACTAGTTCATGTTATACAGCCTAAGAATTATGCACAGAATGGTAAAAAAGGAGTAATGTATCAAAGAGTTGCTTGTTAAATAAGCAACATCTATCTCAGATACTGAATAAGGCAGAGGTCCTGGACAAAATGTAGTAAATGATGCTGCAATTAGAGGCTGCATCCTAATGCACACCCTCCTAGGAACAGACGAAGCACTCATAGGGAACTTGAAGTCTGGATTTCCAACTTTTAGATCTTTGCTCTGCTGGTCAGAGTACAGGCAAAACATTAGTCTACACGTGCCTATTTATACATGCTCTTAGGTTTCCAGGTAGTTCAACCTTAATTACTGTTTACAGAAACAGGTTTTATTTCAGAATTTGGATCAGTATCAGTACCTTTACCTTATCTACTAGTAGAAGTGATTTACATGTGCTTTGTTTGGCACATATTCTTGAGTAAGGCTATTTGCAATTCTGGTAATAATTGAGCAGTATGTTGCTTTTTAATAAGCATGTCACTCACTCTGACTCAAGCTCCTCATTCTTGAATACATCCTTGTTAAAGAGAACAGATGGCTTCAGTTTCACTAGATGAACTCTCAAGGGTAACTTCAAATCTGGGCAATAGCACTGTCTAATTGTTGAATTGTAACACAGGCATCAGTGTCTTTGTGATATTGTTCCAGCCCTGCCTGGATCTCTTACCCTTGCTGTCTTCAATGCTGGGTTGCCTTTGCAACAAAAATAAAAGACTAGCAACCTTCTCCAGACCAGTCTTTTGTCTCTAATACACACTTACAATAGGTAGCCAGCTAACTCCAACTCACTATTAACAGTCAGGGCATGAGAGGAAAGGATGGTCAGGAAATTAAAGCCAAATGTGGTGAGCTCAGAATTTCTCAACAGCGTCAAGTATTTGGAGTTGCCTGTTCTATTTACAGCCTGCCCATGTGGTGCTCCCACCTCTGCTGAATTACACCTTTCAATCAGCAGCACTAAGTGAAACTGAAGAGGGGGTCCTACCTTTGAAGGCCACGTTGCTAATTAAAATGGTACAATTTTGAAGAAAAATGCCCAGGAAAAAGAAAATGAGACAGAAGGTTAAATTATTTTCTTATTTTCCAAAGGAATAACTTTTCAAAGCCTCTGTAATACCTAAGAGTAAGGTCAAAACCAAGTGGACTTTTAGGACTATGTCACTCTTTAGTGACAATCTTACAGAAACCTTGTTCTTTGGCATATAATATATGGGACCTTTCCTCTTGCCTCTCTAGTAGGACAGTGACAATGGAGCCAGCAGCATTATCATCCTAGTCTGCCTGAAAATGCCTCTGACTTTTTCTCTAATAATATCCCAGCTGGATTGTTATTTCCTATCAAAACTTTATTGACTCACAGCAGGCCATTTGCAAATGATAGATTAACTCTAACCTCATTAATATACAAAGCATTGTTAAAAGGGAGAGCTTGAAAGAATTACAATGCAGTAGATCTATTTCTGAAACAGAAATACACACAGTGGGTGAAATCAATGATCAGTGTGCAGCCCAGCAGCCTGGGTAAGTGTATCTATGTCTCCTGTATGACATGAGAAAAATACTGGTTGCTATGTCTGTTTTCTGAATAAATTTTCCCTAGAAATTACTTAGGTAGGCAGAGGCTGAGGAAGATTCTCAGAGATCAAAGAAAACACTTAATATGAGCAACCAGTTCAAAGAATTTTGGCTACTGTGCTTTGGATGAGACGGATGAAAGATCTGCTTAGGTTAGGAGACAGATTGCTGGCTGTTTTGAGAGTGCAACTCTATCTGCATCAGACGTTACATCTGGATGTCGGTGTTTCACTGCACTGTGCATTAGATTATGTTTTTGTACATTTTTGCAAGATAGACAGCTCTTAATGGCACAGTTACAGCCTTCCCTTTCTTGCACAGTTTGGGGAAGAAAGCAGCAGGTGACCAAGAATAGGTCTAGGAAGCACAAGGGGAGAAGAGAGACTGTAGCAGACTCTGATGATGGGCCATCTCAGGGGATCAGGATATCCCTGATTCCTTCAAAATCAAGGGGAACTGGGGACCCAGTCTGCAACAGGGTCTTGCAAACGCAGCCTAGGGGGATAGGAGGAAATGGAAGAGTGGTTTAGGGTTCCTGCTGGAGGCTCCTGCCTTAACCTGCCTGTAGGGCTTAGCTGTCTTTTTGACGCTGTTGAGGTCTTTATGACTTCTTCATGACAGGAAACAGATTGTATGTAAATTACTCCTTCTGTACTGGTGGTTGCCCTTTTCTCAGTCTTTCACTGGCACTTGCTGTAAAGTAGTTAGTCTACCAACTGGGGTTGCTACTAGTAAATCATCCTTTGAAGAGATGTGACTAAGAGCCAGCACAGCAACCAGGTGTCTACCCATTTAATAATGGAAGCCACAAAGAATATGAGTAAGTGAGTTTTAACTTAGAATTGTTCCGCTAAATTGTGAGAGTAACTATGATCCTGAGTAGAACAGCAAAGTGCACACTATTCAGACCCTTTGCAGTATTTTCTGTACCACTCTGTAGTAACCATCTCATTCAGAAGTTTATTTAGTTCTGTCAAACAAGGGTAGACCCTTCTTTATGCTCCTTCTGCTGCCATCTAAACCCCTTTACAACACCAACTCTTAGGTCAGATTTTTCAACAGAACACTATTAATAATCTCTAAATTTGGGCCTCGGTATCTTTTCCAGCACAGTCTTCTCTCTGAAGGTGTAACTTCTGTTCTCGTTCCCAGGTGCTGTACCTTGCCTCTGATTGTATTAACGTTACATATCCTTAGTGATTCCTGTTATTTAACCAAAGAAATTGGACTAGACTGTGCCAATAGTCTGCTTTCGTTATTAAATGTTACACCAATACTGGTGCTGTTCATAAAGGTTACAAGGAAAGATTTGATGTTGTCCCAGTCAGAGGTCTGAAACCTGTGGGTCTGCATGCTCCGATCTAGGGATGAAAAAAGGGTAACTGAAAAAAGAAGCCCTACTGCCAGTCAGTTTTAGTTCGCTATGTGTGTGGGTTTCACAGTCTAAAAAAATCTAAAAAAAAAAATGTGAGTGAAGTCACCGTTGACAATATTAAGCAGTGTTAGACCAAAAATTTATTTCCTGTGACACTGCAGAAAACAGTTTCACTTGCTGATGTCACAGCCTTAACAACTACCTTCTGAGATGTGTCACAAGCTAATTCTTAAGCCATTTAATATGTGCTCTGTTAATTCCATATAATGCAAGCTTTTTAACCAAAATGTCATGTGGTGCTAAGTCAAATGCCTTGGAGAAATCTAAATGTATTATATCAACACAATCTTCTTTATCAACCAAACCTGTAATCCTTTTTTCAAGAATAGATGATGGCTTTATCTGACAAAACCTACTTCTCATGTTGCCTGGCATTAGGTATATTTTTAACTTCTAATTCTTTGTGAATAGACTCCCACATTAACTGTTCAAGCATTTTATCTGGGATCAGTGTCACAATAATTGTCTCTAGTTCCCTGAGCACTGGGGATGCCATCCCTTTTGCACTTTTCAAATATTGTGAATTATTGTAGTTCTCCAGTACTTTTGAATTTCCTTATTTTTCCAAGATTTAGTAAATACTGACAGATCGTACAGCTCCCCAGTAAGTTCCTTTAAATAGAAAATAGGTTATCAGGTACAGTTTGCTTTAAGACGATGAACCTCTGAGTAACTACTCTGTCTTACTTTCTTCCAAATGCCAAGCCTCTGTTCTGGGGACATGGTTATTCCACATGCAAGGTTGAGAAAACCAGGCAGTGGTAATTTGGTGGTTTTCTGTATCACATTTTTACAAAGTTATCATCTAATCTAAACCTGGGGTTTTGCCCAACATACTTTATTTCTTGTTTCTTATTTCTGGAGTCATATTATATAAAGTTTCATTGTTAAATATTAGTTGATGCTTTTTTCTTTCTTTATCTGTTACATTTCCCTTACACTGTTAAACTTGTAAAATGTATTAATGACAATTTGCTTCTATTTTCTTTCCTATTTCTTACTTACTAGTAAGTAAAAATATTCACAAAAAGATTCTTAATGTTCATTAGTATTTCATATATTTAATGTACATTATCAGTTTGTTTGGCTAGCAAGGCCCTCAAGCTTGGGAAATGATCTTTTCCAAGTTCCAGATAGATAAAGTAAAAGTCTCACATTCATTTTCACAAAGGAAGCACACATCCTGCTGGCTGGTGCATAACAGCCATCTTTTAGGTTTACAGCTAACCGCTATATGTGCATCCTTATTCAATTAATTTCATAGATTCAGCCTGTGTGATGTTCAGGCCATCAGGTATAGAGATCTTGTCTCTTAGGGGGAACTCTTCAGGCATTTGATTTAACAGCAAGTATCTTCTAGTTATTTTGCTCATAGATTATTCTTTTGTTGCTATTGTCCAGCTACTAAACTAAGTGTTATATGCGTAAATAAGCATTTCTTGTTACCGGGCCTCATACAATATTCATAAATTCATAAAGATTAATTCCACGGTTTTCAAAGAGCATGATTTTGCTGTCCTGTGCTCTTCAGTAGGGAGAGAGGAGGTGCAAAGACTTTCTCTGTTGAGGGAATGAGGACATCCAGAATGACTGGGTGATTTGGATGCAGATTAAAGACTATCTCACTGCAAGAGCCAGACAGAGCTGGGAGGAAGCGAACAACATTAGCTGAGGGAACCTCAAGCAAAGAGACAGGTCTTATTCTTAGTATGTCACGGCACAGTTTGTAATGTATTTGTATACATAATACATCTTCTGGAATTTTCACATTAAAGTAGTAGCTGAGGGAAGATGTATTCATCTGACAGCTGAAAAAAATAACTGATGTGCCATGTTATTCCATTCCTAGGAACATGGCTATCTTGAGGACAGGAAAATAAGAAATCAAATTATTTTAAGAAAAACTGATAATAAATAAATTAAGCTCACAGGCTTACATACTGTAAGACCCAAAGAAAATGACGGACCCAAGTGGACAGAAAGTATGGGTTTCTGTAGAGGATCTACAAACCCTTTAGAATCACCCTGTAGCAAACCAAAATAATTTCCATGGAAAACGTTTTTTAAATATTAATAGAATTGGAATTGTACTGTTATATCACTGTTTTATTTTTAATTTTATGTGGAAATAACAACATATTTGTCTCATCTTTCATAGTGTGGGATCCATAAAGAAGACACAAATTCTGTGATGCAAAACAGAAATTCCACACAACCCAGTAGGATATAGTTCTCTAGCCAAACATACAAGCAGGCCAATTCTTATCAGCTTTGGTATAATCCCTAGTGTAGTTTTTACCTCTCAAAGACAAAGGAAAAGACAGATGTTTTTTCATCATCAGTGGTAGGAAGTAGATCCTAAGAGCTTGGAAAAAATCAATGAAGTGTTTTGTGGAAATGTTTTCCCTCCATTCCTTGTCTTTTCTTATCTCTTCCTTCCTCCCTCATCTGAACTAACTTCATCCTGTGTGCAAAAAATTTCTTGCTGACACTGAAACATTCTTCAAAAGTCTATAGAATCGTAGGATCATGGAATTGTTTAGGTTGGAAGAGACCCTTGGGATCATCAAGTCCAACCATCATCCCCACTCTACAAAGTTCTCCCCTACACCATAGCCCTCAACACCACATCTAATCGACTCTTAAACACATCCAGGGATGGCGACTCCATCACTTCCCTGGGCAGCCGATTCTAGTGATTGACCACTCTGTGAAGAATCCTTTCCTAATGTTCAGCC
This sequence comes from Jacana jacana, assembly GCA_013400555.1. Lineage (NCBI taxonomy): Eukaryota > Metazoa > Chordata > Aves > Charadriiformes > Jacanidae > Jacana > Jacana jacana. The sequence goes on along the minus strand of VZTM01039475.1, from coordinate 7,055 downwards.
TATCGTTCTTGTATTTGAATATGAAAATATGTATTTTTGTTATTTATTTTGTTTGTAAGAGACATCTATCTGTTAGAAAACTAATTATCATGTTACCAAAAAAAAAAAAAAAAGAAAAAAAAAAGAAGAGGGATAGAGAAAGCAAAAATGAAGGAGATTTAAGACCTTCCAGTCAAATGGGAAACTATCTTAGAAGACGCATCTTGGCATTCCATTTGGTCAGAAAAACCCTAACATATAATAAGAGGGAGAAAGAACACATACTGTTCGCTACACCACACAGGATTTGTATGGAAGCTGAGCTGGAGAGATTCAGCACTGTCGTAGTTCACTGTTGCTGTTACCTAGTGGAAATGCAGAAACACATTGCAGGAAGGTCTGATGGTATAAAAGAAGAAGAAATCTGTTCCAGAGACTGTTGGTAACACTGAATATAGATGTTATAATTACAAAATACCCAATACTGAAACAATGAATACTATATTCACATTTGGCACAGAAAATCAGTCACTGAAATAGTTTCTTGGGAAAGAATAATAATGACAGTAATAATAATAATAATAATAGAATTGTATACATCCATAAGGAAATAACAGCTTGATGGTGTAAATATGGTGAATTTCCTCATTAGTATCAATATCCTTGGTTACCTTTCCTTATCTGATTTTTTATAGCTTTGGGGTTATTTTTTCCCCTCTCCTTCTTTCTCTTTTGTCTTTTTATTGCTTAAAGGAAAAGAAACACAAATTTCTCATAATTCAGACTCTAGGGAGACAATTAAAAACCAAATGGACGTGCTTTGGTGGTTTTGTAAGAGTGATTGATTTCTGGGTACAGTGCTCCTAACTTGTCATCCTGCACAAAGTCTGTGCAGTGTCTGAGATAGACAGGGGGGCTGAATCTGTTCACCAGCCTCCGTGCTGGGTTTTGGGGAAGAAGACAGCTGCTAAGCCATCTATGGCCTACTCCATCCCTGTGTGCTGGCCAGGAAATTGCAGAGTTGGCATTGCATTTTCAAAAGCATGAATGACTCATGAACTTAATTCCTTCTCCAATGACAGTTGATGGGGATCTGACACCTCAGATACATGAGAACTTCTAAAAGTCTTGCCCCAGCAGCAGCCCTACTCAGTGTAGGTTTGTTCTGCAAAGACTAAGTGCAGAGCTTGCTCTGCTGCCTTTGGAGGGTGAGGCATCTCCAGTGGGACCTACTGTCCTGGGTGATGCTCGGGGCTATATCACGCCTACTGAAGCTTCTCTTCAGAGGCTGATGTCAGTCTTTTCACTCTAGAACTGGGTAAAGTTGGTGCCATTTTGTAGAGACGTAGGGTGTGGCTGGCAGAAACTAAATTACTCATATCCTTTGCTAGACCTATTTAGACACAATACTTTTGGTAAATAAATATAAGGACTCGGTGCCTCAAGGGGAGGAAAAACATACACATGCTCTAGGCTTCTTCCTCCATTCTGTTGTATCAAGCATGAGTGTTTCCTCTTCACTGTAACAGCCTTCATGCTGAACCCTCCTTGACAAAAGCATCGTGTTGTCATGATGGTCCTGTGGGCACCATCCACCATCTCTGACTAGTTCCTGTCCAGCCCCATGGTGTTTCCATACCTGCCCACAGCCTGGGACCCCATGTCAGCCCCCCAGGGCCATCAGCCCCCACAGCAGGGACCATCTCCAAATCCCCACAGCCCTGCCCTGCCTGGCCATGAGCCCTCCTGAGCAAGATGAACCCACAGGCTGATCTGGCCAAGACTTAGCCAATCCCCATCCTCTGGGGTATGCCTGATGCCCAGAACTAGGACTGTCCTGGTGCCTGTGGCTGCTCCAGGCTGGGGGTTAGAATGGACCCCAGGGCTGCTAGGCCTTGCTGTGCTGCCCCCTCCATGGAGATCCCACATGGTCCTGGCTAATAGGTAGCCACTGGCTTCCATGGCTCCCCAACAGAGCTCTCTGTTGCAATAGAAGGGTCAACTGCCATCAACAGTGGTCCGTGATCTCTGTTTCCAGTCCCCTGCGCATCAGGTTCTCGAGTAAGTGAGGTCATTCTTGCTCCTATGGGCCTGTGGCATGAAGGTGGGACACTGCACCCCTCAGAGGCACCCGCTCAGTTGCCTCAGTTGTACAGTTATGCAAATAAAATACAAAGATATACTGTATGCAAAAGAAAAACTTAAAAGTTGACATACAAGGTGCCATGAATGCCTAAAAATTTTACCTCAATGATTCTGCATGTTGTAGTAAGAAGACACAGCAGCAGCCCCAGCTCTGCTACTTGCAGAGGTGAGCATTTCCTCCCACCTTGCCTTGTCCTGCCTCACATAAGAAACAACAAAGGTAGTAGAAAGAAGTGGTATGAACTGGCTGGCTACGGAGCTTACTGTGCCTTGGCCGTCTATAGCAGACCACAACAAGATGAGATCTCCTAGACAGGCAATCAGGAGCATTACTTCAATAACTCTGAAATGATCATGAAATATGCTTAGTAAGCCTTTTCCACATCAATACTTGGCAGTTTACAAACATCATTAACATTATCTCCCCTTAAAATTGAGCGAGCTGTCAGTTTTTTAATGGATATATTTTCTGTCTAAAGTAGAAAGAGGGATTGATTTGCAATTATTTATTTCAGATCTTGGGTAGTTTGATACACAGCTTGATATTTTTCCAGTGGTTGAATCGCTTGTCTGTATGTATTACAGATAAATTCAAAATGATTCAAAATCCAGAAATAACTGCTTTTAACCAGATTGGTCTTGAACTAACCTACATGTGCCCAGAGAACTCCAGAAATGACAATTCTCTCTGGAAAATCTCTTTTTAATTTCCCTTGAAACACACATTGAAAGCTGTATACATCTGGACTTGCTGAGTGTGTGACAGTAGAGATTTGGCATGTATAAATTAACGGCACACATACCAAAAGGTGCTTCCCTACTGAAAATTTTAGTATTGTCCTGGTAATAAATAGCTTATATTGTTCTGTTTGGTGCAAAACTCTTCCCTTAAACTTTCATTACTTTATACACATACGCACACACGAACACATGCACATGCCTACTGCAAAACTTTCTCCTCATGTGCACCTCTACTGTAAAGTTTTGGATCTTCTGCTCAGGAGATGTGAAATTTTAAGCATAGGTGAGTCCAAGACTCTAGTCATTAAAAGGGCATTAAAGAATAAAATATTATATTAATTGAGAAAATCTTTCTCAACTTTGCATAGAGCATACCTTAACCAACATCAGACACGAAAGCCTCGATTTAAAACTCAAATTAGTATTAGAATAGTTCAAGAGATACAATCATAGCATATCTCAGTTTATGTGGAGTTTACCAGTACAAGTGCACTCAGGCCATGTTAAAAAATAGGAGAGAGAAGACAGGTAAAACCTCTGGATTTTAATGAACTAATTGCAGATACTCAAGTTCATTTCATCAGCATGCAAACAAGCAGAGATGGAGATTTCAATTACCTAGTAGTATACTGGAACTATTTTTACCAGCTGCTGTTCTCTTTATGCCCACAGAAATTAAATCTTAGCCAAAGTTGCTTCACCTTTAATAGCATGCCTGAACTTCAAGCACATTATGTCTGACAACAGATGTGAATTTATTAGCCCCACTGAGCTCAGCTATACTTGTAGAGGATTTAAGATTGTAAACAGATTGTTTCAAAGTTAGGAAATGGTAGAGCAAGAAAATCCAGCAATATAAAAACCTATTAATGGCTGAAAAGAGGAGAAAATGCAAAGCCCTGATATGAAGGCCTGATATCACATCTTCTGTCTTGTACCATACTGTAAAATATTTGGTAAAAGTCTGGTCAGTTTAGTAAAAGTGGTGTACCTCACTAGCATCCAATAGACATTTTCTGAAACAACTTCACTTGGAGTTCACATTACTCTATATACAAACACTCTTCCATGTCCTGTAGTTGCTATATTAATTTTGAAGACCACTAATAAGCCTTCAATCTATCAATATAATCCAAATAATAAATATAATAATCATCAAGAAGCAAGTAGTTCTACCACAGCAAAGCCTTGAGTATAAGATTAAAAACTTGAAAATCGTAAGAATTACCACTGGCTTTTTGTGGAGCACTGCAGTATGTAGGCATCTGTTGTATCAACTGGAGCTACTCTCTTAGCAAGGCTGGGGAATCCTTGTCTGGCAGAGGTGAAGAAACTTCATCTTATGTGTGAAAATAAAGACCAAACTAGCCTGTCTGAACAAGCCAAAATAATTTGTGAGCTTTAATTCTGGGAGTTGTTTGGACTCTGGCATGAAGTACAATATGTGGAGTTCTCAGGACCAAAGAGGTAAAGAATGTGTTTGCCCTGGTTGTGGTGACAAGAGAAGACTGTTTCTACAACAGTGGGACTCAGTAGGGTGTATCTCCCCCCCCCCCTTTTTTTTTTCAATTAAGTGATTTACACATCACAAATTATTCTTAACTTCTTTTCTACAAAGAGAAAGCTATGTGAAAATATCACAAACAGCCACAGACAGGTAATCAAGACTTTATCATTTTCTGAAAACTAAATTTTCTGAAATTAACAAGTTGACACAAATAACAGCAATTGTATTTAACACATATTGGTTTCCAATTTAAAAGGTTTCTGATAGTTTTTCATTTTGAGTATGTGATCTTGAGCAAATGAAGTAGATGTGATTTCAAACACAACAGAAGAAAGACATTTTATTATCTAGAGGTGATGCTCCTACTATTTACATTTTACTGTTTTCATTTGTGGTATTACAAGTGAAAAAACAAAATCACATTGTTCAAGTACCTTTTTTGTGTGTGTGTGCATGTATTGTAGAATATGTTCGACTATGAAAAAGCTATTGATATACAAAAAAAATATCCCAAGTGTAACTGGGCAATCTTAGATACATTTTCCAAGCAAAATCTTTATTGGATGTTATCTTTCATTAACTTCTTAATTCTCTTCAACACGATTTATTTAATTCTTTATAAAGATTTTTTAAAATGCAATGAAGATAAAATTCCAAGCAGAACGCACAATACAAGTGCAAGTGAAAGTATGAAGTTGTAGAATACCTGGTCAAACCGAGTAACCAAATGCAATTGTAACCTTNAGAATACCTGGTCAAACTGAGTAACCAAATGCAATTGTAACCTTGATTTCACAGTCACTTTCATATGAGTCTTTGCCAGGACATGTCAACATCTGCCCTTTATGTCCATAATTTACTCACCTATTCATCTCTGTCTTATAAATATTACAGTTTGTTTATATCCTTTACTCCCTATTACCATTCTCTTTTATTGTGAATCAGGCAATTTTTACTCATTTAAACTTCTCTTAGGAAAAACTATGAGATATTTTTGGGGAACAGAAGTAGGGGGTCTCCATTTGCCCCTTTTTACTGTTTATTTTATGAAAACAAAATCTTTGTAATCCTTATTAATTTTTTTTTCAGATCATTTAGCTCTATTCACACTCACAGCTTTTTTCCTCCTCTTTTTCTCTGTCTTTCTGACCTGTCCCACACTCATATAAATGCCTAAATGAAAGCAGCACACTTTAGAAACAACTGCATCTCCATGGTGACAAAACCAAAGTGTCTCATTTGTGCTCCAGGGTTCCCAGGGAAATGCACCACACTTCTTGCGATGTGGATTTCAGGTGTATCTGTGTATTTTCCTACCTCAATTCTGACTATATGCTATAGTTCTAAACTGTACTACACACAAACATGGAATATTTGTAGAGTAGACATAAATAATATCTTAAGAAGGATCATTTTCCTAAAGCTTATCAAGGAAAAAAGTCTTCAGCTGTTTTGTAGACTAAAAGATTGAAATATTTTGTTTCCTCAGAAAAAGACCAAGGTAGCAGGTTATACCATTTCTCCCATATTTGTCCCATTACACAGTTTCACCTGGAAGGAAAAAATAGAATGAGGAAAGAGTTTCACTTTCTCTGCCTGTGTTCTGGCTTCTTCTTTAGCTCTGTGAACAATGTCCTCAGTTGCTGTAATATGGCAGGTTGCTGGTTTTTTTTTCCTCTATTTTTGTTAATGAGAATCTGGCTGTAAGGGAACAGACAGCAGATCCAAAACACAGAGCAAATAACACGATATGGGGTCAAGGCAGGTGAGCGCTCACCT
>VZTM01039466.1:7828-23374 GCA_013400555.1 Jacana jacana | reverse complement strand
TTGTACTTTCTTCTTCCTCTGTAAAACTGCTTTTATTTTGGGTTGCTGGCTTCATTTTTACAGAAAAAAAACAATAGTTTGGGTCTCCAGTGTTCTTTTCTGTGCAGCGCTCCGGTTCATTTCTGATCGGAAACATTGAGTAAGAGCTCTGCAAAGCACAGTGCAGGTGCTTTCAGTGCAGGTGAAATAGTTTCTGATACACTTATTCCTTCTGCAGCCTATTCAATGTTATTTACTTCTTCCTTATTCTGTGCCTTGAGTAATACACACTACTAAATGAGGCACCACGGCCTCACTGCCCTGAGGGGAGAACAGGTAGTTTTCTGCTTCCACATGTTCTTCACTGAAGTGCATACACAACCCTTATTCTGTAATATAGACAGATTCACAGTGGGACTCCAGTGTTTCTCTGACAGACTTTGGGAACTCGCTGTTTAGTTCTATGGGTGATAACTGAAATCTAATGCACTTACGAACCAACTATCAATAACAAAAAGGTCTCATCATGGCATTTTTGTCAGATGTGACATTTTATGTCACTGACAGAGAGAACAGGAAAACAACGCCTGGAATAGCATTAGTTACTAGACCAAGATGCCATGTACTAGATATTCAAATAAGACATCTATAAGTTCATTAGAAAAAGAAAAAACAAAACAGAATTTCAAGCCATAGCACAAAATATGGCATAAAAGGTGATAATTTCACACCACTATTTTACTGGAAAGTAACTGTGCCCACCTAATCACTTTTGCTACATAACTGTAATCCCATTTACCTACTTTTAAAAACCAATTTATGTCCACAAACTGCTGATTTCCTTTTGAAAGGATGTTTACGAAACTGTTCGAAATTAAAAGCTAATAAAGTCCGCAGTCCACTTGGAAAATCCCAGGAGCCCTTAGGCAATCTGTGCTCTCATCTCTACTGGGATAGTGGGTTGGCCTCAAGCACCAGCAAGGAAGACCCTAGCTAAGGGTCTATGCAGTCTAGAACTGTAAACTAAGGTCTCTGGAGGAAATACAGAGACACTCAGTGTTTAGTTGTGCTACACTGTTCAGGAAAGTGGAATCCATCACAAGGATTCTCATATTCTTCATGTTTGGTTGTTTGTCTGTTTTGCTGTCCTCCTAAAGTGCATTTGTTGTAGTAAAATCATATCTTGCAGCAAAATCAATGTACATTCTCTATATTAAAGGTTAGCATGTAAAATGGTAAGCACATGTTACACAGAAGAGGTCATCGTAAATGCCTGAAGCTTCAACTACATATCTAGCCCCACAACTTAAATTGCATTGAGGTAAATCTAATGACAAACAGAGGCAAGAGTTCTAGAACGTTTATACACTGAGACATCTTTAGAATGAATAATTCTGTCTATGCTTGAAGCTTTTTGCAATACAATTCTTTTTTTTTTTTATCATATCAGTAAGGAAGTAGGACACTTTCCTGTGTATTTTGGAAATGTATGGACCCTGTATGGTCTTTGAGGCAATCTGAGGCAAACCGAAGGAAAATGGAGTGCTACAAACAGGCAGAGTTTCTGTTTTCATATTAAGATACTATCATTAGTCTTGTTTCTTGGTCACAGAGATGCAGAAGGTATGGGATGGATAGATCCAGCATATAGGATGGCTAGATGCAATTCAGACAGAGTGAGATATTTTGCGGACTCAGCTCTGTGGAACGGCTCCTCTTCAAACCCATAAATTGTAAATCAGTACGGTTGGGGGTGTTAATGAATTCCATAAAACAATCCAAAAGGCCAAGCTTTCAGGCTTAGAAAGATCAGTACTGGCTTAAGTGCAAGAAAAGACACAAAGGGAATTTCAAAGCAAAGTAGGGATCTTCTCACTGAGGTCTAATAATTACTGATCTCTGTGTTATATAAACCAAATTACTCGTCAGAGAAGAATCTCAGCATTAAAAATTAATGTCTCAGTTAGGGTGTTTCAGCATCTGTTCTTATCCAGACATGTTCCAAGGTATCTCCAGAAGCGAAATAGAATAATTGGGTCAGATCCCAGCCACTCACTTGCCTAAACTAAATGGGAGGAAAGAACTAGCAGTCTTTATCATCATCCAGATCTGGATATTCAGGAAAGCAGTAAGACCTTTTCCATCAATTTCATCTTAATTTAGTTACCAGCCAAAGGTTTTTCAAGTGCAGAATGTTATTATGTTTAACACCTGCTGTGTTATGGCACAATTTTCTTTATGCTGACATTAAAACAGGGAGAGGAGAATGAGTGATACAAGCTATACTTTTGAAGATTTACTTCTTGGCAATTAAAAAAAAAATGAACATATCTGCATGTTTGCCTTTCTCCATGGTGAGGTGAAGAACACTACACTCTGTTGCTTATGCTTATTATCTACTTTCACAACCTGTGGTAGTTCTGCATTGCAAATTACTTTGACGCAACAAAAGAACAATTGTGGCAGTGTTTGAGCTGTAACGGCAAGACCTAAAATCTGTAGTTATGTGTAACTACTTTAACTACCACACAGGCCTAATTATGGCAGGGTTCTCTAAAAAGGCAATGCAGCTGCAGCAGTGAAATAATCTGCCTGGCTCTCTGCTGAGAAACCCTTTTGGGGCATTCACAGTCAGCCATGTGGTCTCCAGCTTGTGAGGGACTTATGGACAGGCCATTTGGCAGATGTCTTTGAGCTATGGGCCAAAGCAGGTGAGCAGTCAGAAAAACACTCAACTTTCCAGATCTGCTGGGAAACTAGTTTACATCATCACTGCTGAGAGTTCTACCACAGTAGCTCTTAAAAACATTTCCACTTCACCTAATGCAAGTACAGTTCACTTTTTTTTAAAGTGGATTACATGAGACCAAAGTCTTCTTCCAAAATACATGTTAGGTATCATCATTGTTAAGTGTAGCAACTAACAAAGCATTTCTGGCAAGAGGAACCAAGTGGGTGCACAAAACAAGAGGATGCTCAATGTTGGATTGCCAGCACAGAGGAACATGTATTCTTCTTATTGTGGGCCTATAGGGATGTGATTTATCCGGTATACATTCACCTGCAGTGGACACCACTGCAAGCACCAGTGTACATTAGTGGAAAGCTGATGGGATGGTATATATGCTGCCAGGATAAGCTACAGTCATGAGAAATTATAACATTAGCTGGTGAGACGTAGACTGGTGTGAAGTGTGGATGAGGAGGCCGACAGCAGGGAGAAGAGAAAATTTTTCCCACTTTATCATGCCTGCACTGATGTTTTATATAAACACACAGGTGAAAGCTGTAGAGTTAGAACACAGCTTGTTTTTTCATCAGTTTAAGAGATGTGCATCTGATAGCTGCATCTGCCGCTTTTGGCCTCCATCAGCAGATTGAAGGGTGAAAGATGTCTGACCAAATTAAAATGCTATTTATCTTAAAAAAAGAACTTTTGGAAGGCTTTTCTAAGGAGACAGTTGATGAAGACTCCTTCTTCAGCTACTTGTTCAGTGGCTGCCACCAGGTTAATGTTTCAAGTGTAGTCAACCATTTTTCAGTGTTTGAGGTTGCAACTATTTACTGCTACATTTGAAGAGGGTTTGCTTACAAATTTGCATATAACATGTGGAAAAAAAATTATTTTAAGCCTTTTGGGTGGTGGTGGTAAGAAAACAAGGAAACAAAGGGAAACTGAAGTTTTCCCATCCTATCAGATATATTCCAAAAAACTGTTAAGACTTGGTGTGTTTGGTTTTTGTTTTGTTTTGTTTTTTTTGTTTTTGTTTTTGTTTTTAAGATTAGAGCTATCAAATGAGCTTGCATTTTAATCTTCTGTAGCCTATTTATGATCTATAATCTTCTACAGTGAATCTAGAAGGTTAATGATTGGTATTAAAATTCATGTGAATACTTTAAACCAGCTGTAGGATGTAGTAAAGGGATTTATGAATTATAGGATGATTGACACTATAAGAAGCTCTTGCTGACTTTACAAGACAATTCACTCATTTTTCAGCTAATTTCATAGTTTATTATATCCAAGGTAGGTTAATGGAACATTACATTCCATTTTCCTTTTTCTTTAAGTAAAAGGGGTACTGGCACTACAGTGTTAATTATTTCATGTTATGGTTAGATTATTGAGTTGATTAAATTAGATGAGTGAGATTACTGGCTCAGAAACAAGCTATCATGAATCTTATATTCCTCCTGCTTTGGAATATCTTAAAGTTTGCAGCATTAAAATTTTAGAAATCACATCTATACACAGACATATTTAGAGGTTGTTGCTGTAAGATGGAACGTAAAATATACTCCTTTAAGTTTGGCCAGAAGGATCCAGGACTAGTTGTTTGATAGAAATAATATCTTTTTTCTCCTTTGATATGAAGTACTTGAAACAAATATAACTTGGTTCCAAATTGTAATTCAGGGAAAAAGAAGACCATATTTTGGTACCATCTTTCACCCAAAGTAGTTTAAGTAATTTGCAGTGGAGATCTATCAATAACTTCTGCAGTACCAACTCCACCACGTGAGGGAGACATGCCAACAGTTCTCTGTGCTGCCAGCTGGACTTTGCTGGTGTTCTCCACTCCTCTGCCTGTGCCTCTCTGCACCACATAGAACTCACACCGTCTCTAGGAATTCATGGAAATATAGTGTCATGGAATAGTTTGGGCTGGAAGGGACTTTTAAAGGTCACATAGTCCAACCTTCTCTGTAATAAGCAGGTACATCTTCAATTAGATCAGGATGATCAGAGCCCTGTCCAACCTGACCTGCAATGTTTTCAAGGATGGTGTATCTACCACCTTCCTGGGAAACCTGTGCCAGCATTTCACCACTCTCATTGTAAAACATGCCTTCCTTATATCTAGTCTAAATCTCCCATCTTTTAGGCTAAAGCCATTACCCCTTGTCCTAATGCAACAGGCCCTGTTGAAAAGTTTGTCCCCATCTTCCCCATAGACCTCCTTTAAGTACTGAAAGGTTGCAATAAAGTCTCTCTGGAACCTTCTCTTCTCCAGGCTGAACAACTCCAACTCTCTCGGCTTGTCTTCACAGGAGAGGTGTTTCATCCCCCTGATCATTTTTGTGGCCCTCCCACTTCTCTGGACCTGCTCCAACAGGTCCATGTCTTTCCTGTGCTGAGGGCCCCAGAGCTGGACACAGTACTTCAGGTGGGTGTCACCAGAGCAGAGTAGAGGGGTAGAACTGCCCCCCCTCACCCTGCTGGCCACACTTTTTTTGATGCAGCCCGAGATATAGTTGGCTTTTTGGTCTGTGAGAGCACATTGTTGGCTCATGTCCGGCTTTGGGGACATTAAGGAAGGGTCCAAAGGGGGGCATTACTTCCAATTTATTTTACTGGTTCATCCCTATTGTTGAGGCCCTGCCAGGACTCATAACACCTGTATGAACTCATGGGTTTGAAACCTATTTCTTGTTTTGGCACATCCATTTGCTGAGCAGTGTTACAGCTTTTCCTCCTGCAATCTTGCCCCTGGTAGCTGTGTGACACTGTGTCACATCCAAACATCAGCTGGTGGGCATTTCCCCTGGGCCATGGTTTGGAGTAACAGGTCTTTCCTGTCATGGAACTCAATACACTTGGAAGTGTCTTTATTTCATGCCCTTTGCACACATTAGTCATATGAACACCATATACAAGATGCATTATTTCATCACCTACACTGGCATGTGGAATCTCAGATATCTCTATCACAGGCCTTCCCTGATATTTTCCTAAATAGGAATTAATTGCTGTTTCAAGGGAAACCTTTATGGACCACAAAGCTTGGAAACACACTATCTTTTGCTTGAATCTTTGCACATTCCCTACATGCAACGACGCATGAAATCCACAGTCATAGTTCAGAGAAGCAGTGCAGTTGCTAGCATGGAAAGTCCTAACTCCAGGCTGCTGCTAAGTCCCAAGGGTACAGACATAAAAGGCAATTCTTCCAGCACCCAACCCTAATGTAGAACCACTCTTTACATGAGATGAACTTTAGAGCAACCATAACCAGCCTTATGACTGGGAACTATGGCTGGGAAAGCAGACCTTATGGCTGCTTTCCAAAACCCCCAGAAAAAGAGACTGTTTGATTTCTTCACAGTTGGGGATTTCAGCTACACTTTTTAGCATCTTCTTTCTGTCCTTATTTAATCTCAGGGGGAAGGGGAAGAGAGGCATCTGGGCCGGAAAGCCAACAGCCAGTCTTTCAAACATTACATTTCACATTCCTTAGTCCTCTTCCCATTAGCTCTGCAAAGGTGCTGATCATCAGGGGATCTTCTCAGCACTCAGCCATCTCTGTCAATGCACCCAGACTTGACTGGTCAAGGCTAGTTGCCTTTCAGTCACAGCTGTTGTAGTCTGGGTTCACAGGGAGCTGTTGGGTTGTGATGGAAATCTGGTCTCCCTTCAACATAAGGCAGCTCAAGAAGGGAGGAGAAAGGATCTCATACTCCTTCCAAAAAGTTAATTTGACTCGTTTTTCTTCAGAGACCCGTTTCCCATCAAATGCATTTTTGTGGGTGAGGTGGAGAGAAGGTGCTGTTCATGGTGGAAATTCATTCCTTGCAACAACAGTCTTCCCAGTATCTGTTGTATATTCTTCCTCCTCTTTCTTTTTGTTCACATTAAGACACTGAATTTCTACTGCAACGCAGAATTTCATTAGTTAAACAAAAAAGCATGTTCTGTCATATGACAGGTTTTTAACTCTGGAATATGTTCTTAACTTGATTAAATTGGCTTTAGCTGTGTAAGCCCTATTAACATTAATGGAGACACATGGCTGCAGCTCTGAAAATGAACCTGAGAATAAATCATTAAAATGCAATTGTTTAACTTTTATTGCTGTGCATGTCAGGGATATCAGTTGGAGAGAGTATTGGAGTCTTGCGTGTAACTGAACAGGTGATTAAATCCCTCTCTTGATATTTCCATTAAGACAAGACATTTTTTTTTCTGGTTTTGTGTATGCTAAATAGTTTTGCCATGTGAAAACACCATGGTAACTCTTTAACTAATCTTTACATCTATCTAACTTGGACAGATATAAATGGATATCATAAAATTAAGTTAACATAACAACTTTTTTTTTTTTTAAATGGATACCTTGAAAATCTGAAAATTGTTTCCAAGTCTCTAAATAGACTCATAATAAATAAATATATACATTTCTTTTTGTGAAAGTAGTTTTCCTTGTTAAGAAATGCTCCCCCCCCTTTTTTTTTTTTCTCAGAAAACACTTTGTAACAAAGCCTAGACTAGATTTGCACTTTGCTGAATACATTTTTGTACCATTGAGCAGTCAAACTGTGTTTATGTATCAGTAAATAACATTTATTCTAGCTCTGAATTTAAGTCATTCTGTAAATAATAAATTAACTCCATGGGTACAAACCACTTCATATCAAAGAGCTGGTCAAACATAAAGGTTTATAGTTCATGAATTCTGCAAGTTCACACTAAAATAAAAGAGATTAAAAATCTGCTCCAAAAGCCTACTGATATAAGTGAAAAGATGCCCACTGACATTAGTAGGAGTTGGATAGAGCCCACCATGGGAAAAAAATCAATAGGCTTTGAATGTACCGAGTTCATACACAGGGCACATCCATGTCTTGCAGAATGAGGCATTTGACTTCTTCCAGCACATATAGGAGATATTGTTTGGATTTTAATTTAATCCCTTGTTGATTATACATTGGTATGAGGCTGAGCAGTGGATAGAATACTAAACCAGATACTTGTAAAGCCATACAAAATATGTTCACCACTTTTAAATGTGTATTCAAACTTAAATAAAACATAGTGTATGTATAAACACATGCCCACATGAGCTTGTTCTCTGTGTTTGCATACATTCATTTACATACATATTTATATATGTATCTGAGAGAAAAAGAAAGATTGCTTAAAGCATGAAAAATTTCTATTACAATTTTACATCAGAAATTACTCTATTTCTGTGATTTTTGTGAGGGTGAATGAGACTGCAACTCTCTATAGATCTGGATAAAAAAAGTTACAGGAACACAGCAGGCTGGAGAGAGGAAAAATGCACACTGAGAAGATTGTGTGGGAAAGTGTCCCAAGGATTGATAACCTCTAGAATCTGTTGAGTCTGCAAGAACTGATAAACTCAGAATGCCGGGAGTCTGCCAAACCCATGCAAAACCATGAACGCACACCAGTGTCAACAGCTCACAGTTGTGATCTGTGTGTCTGCATCAAGTCAAGCCTGAAACAGGAAAAAAGATTTTACAGCATTTGGATGTTTATATAATCAGGCTAAAAGAATATTTTTCATTTTTTTGATGACTGAATACTAAGAAATTAATTTTTCAGTGTTCCAGCAATCCTATTGTTATGTCAAAATGTTTGACTTTTGTACCCTTTGGTTTTCATACAAGAGTTTAATTCCTGCTATGGCTCAGCTCAAGCTTTACTTTCTGTTAAACGCTTGCCAAAGAACAGTAAAATAAGCAGTTTTGGTGTTGATTGGCATTTGGTATTTATTTTATGTTTGGTTCTGAAATGAGCAGATATGATATCTCCTGGCCACAGAAAGCATCAAGATGCATGTAGCATACTCAGCTATGATGTCCTTCACCTTCCTTCTATATATTTCTTGGGAAAAATCATCAGGGCAAGAGTAAAGTAGAGGTTTCCTAAGGGTGATAAGCTTTGCATGAGTAGGTTTTACTATAGGCAGCCTGTAGATAGCTTTGTGTGCTATATAGCTAGTTTTAGCTACAGGCAAACTGTAGATAGATGCCTGTGTTATATTTGATCTAAACCCAAATCTATCTTAGTAAAGTACTAGATTTACCCTGCAGTCTGAGGTCTTAAGCATCAATGAGGGTAAAGGCTTGAATCCACATCAAGCATTGTGTAAAGAGGCAATGTTATGGATTCATGACACAGGTGCTGACTTTTGTACTGCTTGGTTTTCAGAAGATTAAGTTTAGCGATTCATTCACAACGAGAGGGCTTGAGGACTCACTGAGCAACCCAATGTTAATCAGTGCATTAAGAAGGATTTTTAACCAACTTCGTAAACAGGCGCTTGCAGGGAAAAAGGAGAGAGATAAAAATTGCCATGGTAAAGTTAATTTTGGCATTTCCTACCTTCTGGGTACTTTATTGTCTATCATGATTGTTTTGCCAGTATATGGAACACTGGGGAAGTGTGGCACAAAGCTGACGATAAATAAGAGGGAAGCAGGTTCAGACAAAGCAGTCTGTCACCCTTGCCACAGATGGCACATGGTTTTTCTAAGACGTTATAAACAATTTGAATCTTGTGAGCCTGAGAAGATGTAGTACAATGAAGACTTTTTATGGTATGTGATTTATAACGTTTTGTAACTGTTCTGAGAGCAGTGTGATCTCACAGGAAAGCCATTTAAGGCAGGAGGATTACACCAGCAAAAAGTGCTAAGTGAAAAACACAGGAGCACAAACTAGGAGAAATCCCCTGCATAAGGAGGGGAGAAATGCACTCACTTATTACATTTACATTGAACAGCAGCATGAATTCATTCAGGAAAAGAACCAGGAGGAGAAAAAGGAACCCATGTTGATTAGAGGGGACCAGGCAGAAAACTGTAAACCAAAGCCTGCCCCTAGCCTATGTAAATACAGTGTTTTTTTCCCAATTGGTGATCGTATTTGGGCAGCTTGTCACAAGGGCAATAAAAGACATTCCTACTTCAGGTAACTCATAGCCTGTCTCAAATCTCAAGTACCGTTTCCCCATATAGAAGTGGTGGTTTGGCTTCTAAGCTTTATCTGCCCACTCCTCATTTGCCAAGTAAAGTTCCTATTTTCTGAAGAGGGCTGATTTTCTATTACTTATACAGTATATTCAACACTGAAAATATAATCCGAAAGAAAAGATAGAAATTTCAGGATTTAACAAAGAGCTCTATTATTGCTTTATTTGAGCTCTGAGCCAAAGGGGAATATGTCTAGATTTTACAATGGAGCTTCTAAATAATGCTTTATAACTCTCATTATATATACCATCAATCAGAAAAAGATCTTAACCTTTTACGAGAGCATCGAAGAGTGGGTCAAAGAGGAGAGTAGCACAGATACTCATGGAATCATTGTGAAATGCCCCTGATCACTAAACAAAGTACATTTAAAAGGCAAAAATCGCTTGAAAAATAAAATATCCTGACAGCATTTTCTGTGATTCTGTCTGTTATATGAGGCTTAAATGAACACGAAATGTAAAATGTCAATCTAACAGGGAAGTACTGCTGTGTGATTGCTGTTTGTTCGACAACGAATGCGTATGTGGGCCAGATGCTGCCTGACAAGCAATTTTTCTGACTTGTAACACCATGTGGCTCTAGGAAATTGGGCTGTTGTACCTCCCTGATGCTGGGGCAAGGTGCTGTGGGCCCGAGAGCTGCCAGCAGGCAACCATGCAGGGTGAGGTAGCCCTCCCTGAGGAGGAGGCAGGATGGGGTGGTTAACTGGGACATATGGGAGAGCTGGGGCAGCTCAGTGTTGCCATGAACACAGGCAAACCTGATTGTTGCTACCCAAAAAATTATCCTCGTGGGTAGCTTTGGGCAGCTTTGTAAGGGTTGCCTGCTGAGCAAGGAGGGGAGAAGAGGTGACAGGGGTGATCTGGAGGTGTCAACATGGTTTTCCAACAGTGAGAAATGATGCAAAGGGGTCTGTCCTGGGGAAGGTGAGGGCATGGAAGAATATACAGTTACTGGAGGAGTTTATTGACAAATTTTGGAGACAATGGGAGTATATAGATGAGGTAGGGGATAGAAATGAGGACTGTTGGAAGAGACCAAGGGCTGGGAAGCATCTAGAAAATTTTGAAGAGTTCAAGGATAGCTGTATGTTTGGATGGTGATCTTTTTCTTTCTGTTTCCTCTCCCAGTTCTTCCTGTTAGGAACCCTCATATCCTTGCGGCAGAGTGCCATCTTTTTGGGCTCCTTTCTCCATCCTCACACAGCTATGTACTTACTACTTTCTAAAAAAGTCTCATTCCACTGCTGCCAAATTCCTTCTTCTGCAACAGCCCTTACTTGCCTACCTGCACTGGTGCTGCATGACTGCTGAGGGAGGCAGGTAAAGCAGCACCAGATCAGTTATCCCTGTAGATCCTGGTTGTGTGTGGGGCATGCATGCTTCCTCACTACTTGGTGATGAAATGGCAAACACTTCCTCCCATACCTTGACCCTTCCTCAGTGACAGCAGCTGGATACTGCCACGTTTATCAGTTATCAGAAGCACATGTGCTATGAGCAATTGCTGTGCTTGCACACTTTCCATAAGAGGCAGGGATCAGCTGAAGAACTGGAGTACCTAAGACTTGTTTGCCCACAAACCACAAATCCACACCCAGATAATTTTGAAGAGTCTTCCCTGTTGTGCATGACAACCAACACGATGAACAATGGGACATCTGTATTAAGTTGTAGAAAATATTAAACTTGCTTACTTCAGCACACCTTAACTAGGACTCAAAGCCAGAAGACCGTTGAACTGACAGCACCACCTCTCCTACAGTAGCTTGGAAGGTAGGAAATAGAAAATACTGAGCTCTAAGCCCTCTTGATCCAGAAGAGGGCACAGCCACAGAAGACGGCAGCAGGACATTTTTCCACACGAGGGGAACCATGTGTCTGAGGTCCCTCAGCATGAAGGTCTGGATCCCTGATATGCCAGCTAATTGGTAATGTACTTTAGCTTCTGGGGTGTTATGCAAACTATCCAGCAGTACCTAATGGTACCCTTACCAACAGAGAGATTGGCAGAAGAACCAGGTGAGGCTCCCTGCGAATTTGTAGGAACACATATGACATCACCACCTTGCATAAGAAATCTACTTTTTTGAATTCCAAAATATTTTAGATCATCATCCTTCTCAGAAACAGCAAGATGTCTACTTTGCACTTGTGCTAGCTCTTTTGGACATTTAGGGAAATTTCATGCCTAGACTGTGTTTTCTTGAATTGTTCTTAACCTGAATGAATCTCAGGAAGTTTAAGAACAATGTTGTGCCTAAGTATTTTGCTGAAACTTCACCCTAGGGTTTTAAAAGAATACTATAAGGAAAACCAAATTAAATACATGCTAATTTGCAAGTAGTCATAATACCAGAAATAAAACAGTTTGACAAAACAGATGAACTTATTGTGTTATGTCTAATATATGTCATAACCTGGCCTTAACACACAAACTAATAACATTAGTTATTTCTCTCAAAAAGGTGATACTTTTATTCTGAAAGACAGAAGACATTCAATGAAGTATAGATATACTGAAGTATGTCTATCAAAAGTTATTCATCTTTCATCTAATGTATACAAAATATAAAATGAAAAAAAATATGAAACAAAATGGAAAAAAGAGACACAACCAAAACAGGGATTGACAAATATTACTGAAAATTAATCCAGTGACATTTGATTATTGTGTATAACTATAGGAAAATGATACCACTGTGTGCACACATCCCAGGAAAAGACTGAAAATTAATGCCATGGGTTATCCTGTTTAAGATTTGACCAATAATTAGTGGTTATCTGTGTATTTATTAAAATGGTATTTATGCTTCTCAGGATGCCTTGTAGAATTTCTTGCAAACAATGAACCTAGAACCTTAGGCTGTTAAAAAGTGTGTATGTATCCTCTTGAGCTGGACAGCGAAATCACCGGGTTGGGGCAGTAGCTCTCCCATAAACCTCCATAAATGCTTTAGTCGCAAAGAATAAAGAGTTATATTGTCTTTGCAAAGTTAAAAAACCAATCCAAACCAAAACAAAAAAGTAAAAAAGTATTTCCTACAGATAAAAGTACTGGGATCAATTTATCAATTTCAAAAGTGTAATTCTGAAAGAAAAGAAGAGATATTAGATATTTTATGTACTTCTTTGCAGCCTATTTTTACCTTAAAGACCTTAAAGTAAAATAACTGCAAAGTCACAGACACCAAATCCTTTTTTCACTTGTTGAAAGCTATTCTTACTGGTGTTGGCAGCCACCCCATGCAGTGACATACACCTGCCTGGAGGTTCATTTCTTGGGATCAGGCTACAAAACCACAACAGTTAAATTTTCCTTCACAGTTCCTAGTTAGGCAGGAAATGTAAAAAAATATGATATTTTGAAACACGTATTTATATGCAATCTAACTTGTCACTGTTAGATGGAATCACTGTTTCAAACACTACTGTGTACTTATATTATTACATGGACTGAGCGTGTATGGGCAAAATCTAATCCTGCTAGAAAGGATGTTAAAATGTAAGTTTTTTGTGACAGACCTCTTTTGAGATGGAATAGTGGGTTTCCGTTGCCTCCTAAATAGCATTAGCTCTGCATCCATGGTGGTATATTTATGTATATGCCAGGAATTTGCAGTAAAATCTGGATTTTTAGATGTTAATCTGAGATTTATTTTGGTTGTGCTTACTTTCTGCACTGTGTTTAAACAAAAAGCCGAGTCTCGGGATTTAATATCAAGACTACTGCAGATATTTCTCCAATGTTTTCCAGAAAAATACAGTTCCAAGAATTCTTGCACAGTGCTCTTGTTCCAAATGCAGTCTTTATTGATAGTGGTAGAAAATAATTTTCATTATTCTAGTTCTTCCAATAACAAATAACTGCAATCAATTTCCTACTGAGCAAATGTTATGAAAGCATAGACGATATCAGCACTTTTGGTGAAATTCTTCATGTATAATATCCACACAGGCAATTAATTAAATTAATTTTCCACAGCTGTCTGTAAATCTTAATCTACAAGCAAGATATCTGCTTTGATTCTTATCCTATGCCTGTGCTGCTTTAACATTCTTCTAAATAGATGTATAGCAAAAAATCTAAAACTTTGGTAGTTGCTTTGCTCCTTCCTGAGACAGATAATTAAGCACTCCGAGGAAAGAATATTACAGCTTCAGAGCCATAGCTGTACACAGAGAATAATATAGCACCAAAGAATGATGTTGACAATTTTATAAAAAGATCACAACTAATACTATGCAGTCATTTAAGTAATACAATTTTTTTGGTCCTGCCTAGACTAAAATTTCTAAATAAACAAAAAGGAAAACACCTGTGGGGAATAATATTTCTAGGTAGTGAAATGTGAGTAAGCTACCAAACAGAAGTAAACAAAATCAGAAGCTTAAACATTTAAAAATGTTTAAGCTAACATTTCAAAAGAAAGCCAGAAGATGACTGTCGGTCTGGGAATATGTATCAAAACATAGGCTGGAATTATGGGCAAGAGCATTTTGAAGTAACAGAATCACTTGCTTGTCACAGTCTGGAGTGCCATGTGATAAGTTACATGAGGAATTAGCCATGTTTTGTCTAAATGTAGACAAGCCAAAAAAGATACTGAAGATAAACAGCTGAGTGCCCAATAATTAACTCAGTTTGACACCAAAAACTGAAGAGCTTAAAAGGCTTTAGGTAGTCTGCAACTGCAATTTTCTTCTCTTTTCAGTGAAACATCCTAAAGACAAGGTCCCTCAGACCTCCACCCACACACCCTGAGGAATTATCAGAACAAGTGAAAGCAACATAACAAGGAAAAGAGAAAGCCCTTGTGCAGTCTCCACTGCATACAATTCTTTTCTTGTAGGAGGAATAGCCCAAAGGGAAAAATAATCCTCACCACACTTACTTACATATTGGGAAAAAAACAGCTGTAGCAACCTGAAAGAGGAGCTCTCTGTACACCAATATTAACAGCTCTGTCAATGTCCTACCTGGAGGATGCTCATCAGGTCATGCTTTTTTCTTCAACAGAATGTTGTACTCAGTGGAACATTTAATCTTAAAAATGCTAAGGAAACCAATTTCTAGCACTTTAAGAGAAAAGAACAAAGCTTTTTGCTCTTGCTAGTCAACAGCAACTGATAGTGTTTACATTTCACTTCAGAAGAATTGTTTCATCACTTCAGTCAGTGCAATTGCTTGTTTCTTACAAGGTCCTTCAACTTCAAAATAAGAACATAATATACATGTTCCCAGTTCAAACTTTTTGCCTGAAATAAGTCCTTTCTATAAGCTGAAAAATCATGGTGTTATTTGCTCTTCTTAAAGAGGTTGAGAATTTTCCTTCTGCTGGTCTAGTTAATGAGAAATAATTTCACATTTTACTTTTACAGACAGCAGTATGGACCCTAAGCCAACAGAAAGTCATATGCTAAAGTTTGGTAATAAATGACTGAATTCTGATCAGCAGCTTTTGCAGAAAGATTTAAGCGATCGACAGGAGAGCTTAAAAACAGAGATAAAGAAATGTAAATTTACACTGAAACCTGGTTAGGGAAATGGGAGCCTGATTTTCACTTAGAAGTGGGGAATGCCACATCCTGTGGCTAAGTATGTATACTTATCACTTAATTAGAGACATTCTTTTGGAAATATTAATTAAGTTTATGTAAATATAGAGTCAGAGTCTTGCTTGCTCTCCTAGATGGGACTGGTGCATTACTGGCTGCAGGGTGGACTTCTCTGAAGAGAATGGGAGGCACACATTCATCCCTTGGAAGTACCAGTAGATGT
>VZTM01039464.1:0-20533 GCA_013400555.1 Jacana jacana | reverse complement strand
CAATTGCTCATGGGCAAATTTTAACATGAAGAAGTACAGCATGGAATATGACCAGGAGCATCTAATTTGCTTACTCTAAGAAAGTAAGAATTCAAACCAAAACTAGATATTCTTCTTTCAAAAGTTTAGGTGTAACCTCAAATTTCAGAGGAAATTTGGATGTGGTATGTCCATTTCCTCATATTTGATGGGAGACTTTGCCCAAAAGCCATATAAAGTAAGCAGAATTTAACTGAACCTTGGTGTAAAGATGTGCACTTTTATAAGGATCAATGTATTAAATATACACAGTCCTCAATAGTTGGAAGGCTTATAAAAAGGTACAGCAACCTCACCCATGAGTTGATGTAGATGCTATGAGCTGTAGAGCAGCTAGAGATCTTCCTGAAGTCCAGTGTGAATCAGTACTCCACAGTCTAGATGTCAGTGTCAGCATTCCTGCTGGCGTAAATGAAAACAAACTGATGGCCTTTAGTTGTTACTGCTAACTGTGTGACTGTGCTGCAAGCTGGAGTCACTGCTCTGAGGTGCAAGGAAGCATAATCTGTGAGACATCATTCATACACGTAGGCAAGTCTTGGACAGATTGGAGTCCAGTTAGGAACCTGGATCTCTTCAAGCTTTTCTAGTGAGTTCAGCACAGTCCATGCATGCAATCTTCAGTATCATTTAAAAGTGATTTGATTTTCTGGTCTAATGTCTTATGTGCTTTTTTGTTTTTCTATCTGCTGGCAGGAATTTGGGTCTTGGCTGTAGATCAGCTCCTGGCAGCTGATCAGCTGAATGTCCACATTATTGAGGCCATCCCAAAGTTAAAGGAAACTCTCTCTGCAGCATTTGATATAAATCACATAAGCAGCAGAACTGCAGAGTAAGAAATAACAGCAGCAGTTTGCCAGCTATGCTGCCTTCTTCCCTGTTCCTGCACAGGAATGTCTGTTCTGTCAGGCAAGCTAGGAAGGATTCATTTGGGTTCAAAAGCACCTGGCAGATCTGTTAAAAACCCGTAACTCTTGTGTGCCTCCTCATCAAGCAATCTTGCTGAATTCACATAGATGTACTCAGCTAATCAACTATTGTTTTTCCTGCATTCACCCACCTTTAAGGAGTGAAGTTTCAGGAGTTAGTGGAGAAGAGGAGAAAGTTTGGGAAGGGGTCTTTGACGTCTGAGAAGGCCTTAGTATTTCAGTTAGAGCCAAACTTCCTTCAGTGAACCCCAGAGTAAGAGTCTTCCCTGCCTGGTGATGGTGGATGTTATTTCATTGCTGGGATGATGCCTGCATTCTGTCTAATGCAAACAGTGTGGCTTTTTTCAACTCCACAAAATTAGCTGGTATATTAGTAATGTTTTCAGCATCAGCCATTAGCTGTGTGCTGGTGCCATGAAAATGACTTCTCTTCCCGTGTAACTCATTATTTGCAGTTGGAACCTGAATGCAGCCAATCATTCCTGAAATAGCTGTAGGAAGCGCGAGTGATATAGAAACATCTTTGTTTTGCTGCGGGGTTTTGGGCTGCATAGCTTAGCCTGCAGGACCTGGGAACAGGCTGTTGTCTCGTCTGTTTGACAGTCTGGATTGTCCTTTGCAAAAACCCTGCACGTGGTGTCAGAAAGGCAGAGGATATTTCCTGCACAAGAAGAGAATGACTTTGCCTTGCTCTACCAATGAGCCGGAGAACGGATTAGAGGCTTTTCCTATCCGCAAGGAAGCTCATCCATCATGCCCCTTTCAGGCAGTCATACTCAGTGGGCTTGTTCTCTCTTGCTACACTGGACCTTTTTCTCCACAGCTTTTCCAAAGAAGTAAAGCACATAATAACAGAGCTATTGCTTTTGTAACTTGTACTACAGGCGCTTGTCANTTTTTTACTTTTTGTGACCCACATCACCTCAATTTTAAGTTTGCCCTTGAAATCATATCAAATAGTTCATGTTTCCTCTCAGTAACAGATCCCCAGTAATTAAAGTGATCATGCACTGTTCTATTAATTACAGGAATTGTGATTTTTATATTCAGAGGTTAATTGATGATATCTGCATATAGCATTTTCCCTTAAAATAAATTGAATTACAGTAATTACCCTTATGTGCAGGTTAACAGACAATATCATTTGTCTCAGTAGTATCCTGGAAGTAGGATTTCTGTTATGCATCTCTTGACTTCTTGCTTTGCCCACCGTTTTCTTCATAACCCTGAAGTGGTAGAACGAAGAGAAGAGTGAAAAATGTGTCATGGTGGCAAATTGAGGTGATCCCTTTACTCAAAAAGCGTTCCTGAGGATAGGGTACTTTCCTGTATTATTTTGTCCGTAAAGATGTTTGGATTATATATGATGTAAAATTTGGGAATTTGTTGTGCGTGAATCTAGGCATAGCAAGGCTCAGAGTCTGCCCTTTGCAGCTAGCAATTACTAGCAAACTGCAGGAACTGGATTATTGAAAGCATCATGCTCATCTCGGAGGAAAAGCAAACTACATAGATTTTCTGTCGCAGAGTCAGATTTATTCTACTCCTTCAAGGTTTCCAAAAATATCAGCAAAAACACTGTGCAATGAAGAGTAATCATGAAAGACGGGGTTCTATGAAATTTCTCTATGAAGTTTTAATAAAAAAAAGCTTTCCTGTGATATCTGAGCCTTTTAAATGTGGGTGAATGTCTATCGGTCTATGGCACATGTGAGTGGATGGATGTCTGAGGAAGAGAGATGTCAGAGATAGTGCTAAGAGACAACATTCACAGTTAATTTGATTATTTTCTTAGGACTCTGAGTCTTCTGTTGTTTGGTTGGTTTTTTTCCCTACCTGCTTGTACATAACCACAGGCATTTTTAAAATTCCCTTCAGAGATTATATTTATCTTGTGGACGTTTTTCATTTTTGCAGTAGACTATTTCATGCTCTTCTGCAAGGTGCAGATAAACCTGAGAAACCCAATTTCATAAACAAATTAGGGGCTAAAATTATAAATACATATTGAGAACTCTTTGCTTACCTGCATTTTTTATCTGTCAGGGACAAACATAACATACCCTGGTAAATTTGCCTGATTTCCAGNCATCATGCCCCTTTCAGGCAGTCATACTCAGGGGGCTTGTTCTCTCTTGCTACACTGGACCTTTTTCTCCACAGCTTTTCCAAAGAAGTAAAGCACATAATAACAGAGCTATTGCTTTTGTAACTTGTACTACAGGCGCTTGTCAATGCTGCTTTGACTTCCTTTTCTATGCCACTCTAATTCCCTCATGTTGTGCTGAGAAGCAGGTGTGAACAAATGTGTAAGGGCGCTTGTATTCTTCAGTATGTGGGTGAATGTGTGTCAGGAGAAGAGAGTAGTGTATTTATGTGGTGAAGGGTCTCATCTTTCTCTAACTGTAATTATTTTTTTTGGCTTTTTTTTTTTTTTACTTTTTGTGACCCNTTATGCATCTCTTGACTTCTTGCTTTGCCCACCGTTTTCTTCATAACCCTGAAGTGGTAGAACGAAGAGAAGAGTGAAAAATGTGTCATGGTGGCAAATTGAGGTGATCCCTTTACTCAAAAAGCGTTCCTGAGGATAGGGTACTTTCCTGTATTATTTTGTCCGTAAAGATGTTTGGATTATATATGATGTAAAATTTGGGAATTTGTTGTGCGTGAATCTAGGCATAGCAAGGCTCAGAGTCTGCCCTTTGCAGCTAGCAATTACTAGCAAACTGCAGGAACTGGATTATTGAAAGCATCATGCTCATCTCGGAGGAAAAGCAAACTACATAGATTTTCTGTCGCAGAGTCAGATTTATTCTACTCCTTCAAGGTTTCCAAAAATATCAGCAAAAACACTGTGCAATGAAGAGTAATCATGAAAGACGGGGTTCTATGAAATTTCTCTATGAAGTTTTAATAAAAAAAAGCTTTCCTGTGATATCTGAGCCTTTTAAATGTGGGTGAATGTCTATCGGTCTATGGCACATGTGAGTGGATGGATGTCTGAGGAAGAGAGATGTCAGAGATAGTGCTAAGAGACAACATTCACAGTTAATTTGATTATTTTCTTAGGACTCTGAGTCTTCTGTTGTTTGGTTGGTTTTTTTCCCTACCTGCTTGTACATAACCACAGGCATTTTTAAAATTCCCTTCAGAGATTATATTTATCTTGTGGACGTTTTTCATTTTTGCAGTAGACTATTTCATGCTCTTCTGCAAGGTGCAGATAAACCTGAGAAACCCAATTTCATAAACAAATTAGGGGCTAAAATTATAAATACATATTGAGAACTCTTTGCTTACCTGCATTTTTTATCTGTCAGGGACAAACATAACATACCCTGGTAAATTTGCCTGATTTCCAGAGGGAAAAGCATTACCCATTTTGCCACCAGTAGGAGTCAGCTTGCCTGACCACAATGTGTCTGCATGTCCTTGTGCCTTCCTGGAACAAGATGATGAGGTTTGGCCTGAGTTTTCCTGCTGTCATGACCAGGCTACTGCAGTGTGGAACAAGCAGTGGGCTCTCCAGAGGTGGCTGGAGAGATAAAGCACTCTCAGGTAGCATGGGGTCCACAGCTGGAGTAATTACTAAGTTAATGGTAATGTCTATTCTCAGCATTTGCAGTGCTACAGGAGCTTTTATGAACATTTTGAGGGCAGGGGCATAGTTTGATATTGTATCAAACTGCTTCACAACAAAGTTGATTGCTGACTTTTGAAAAAATGCTCATATAAAACTTGCTGTTGCACTCACGGTAAATGAAGCCAGGTTCATGAGTCAATTTTTTGCATAAATGGATGTAGAGTCCCAACTGGCCAAATGGCTTAAAAGTTAAGCAGTAGCTCTGTTTACTTAACAGCTGACTTAAATATGAGTATTCACATTTCTCTACTGTCTTCTCACCTTCAGAAATGAACGCTTTCATTTCAAACAAATGGGGACAAGTTTCCCCAAAAATACAGCTGGGTTTCACACATTGAATGCATGAATGTTTCCTGTATTAACAAAAACCAAAGGGGAGTTGTTTGTGATTACATTTAGCTTTAAACTCAATGCTATGTTCTATAGGATCCTAACTTTTTCTTTAAAGTTAACCTATGCCCTTGTATATCGATCTGATTTGTTCCGCAGATGTAAGTGGACTGGAAATTAATTTTTTTTCCTCCTGATTAGAGGGTGAAGAAGGATTGCAATCCATTTAAGTATGTACCAGCAGTGAAATGAAGCAAATGCTGAGTATCTGAGGGAATCTGAACTGAAGAGTTGGCTGATCTGTAAGGGATTGTTTTAGGATTACTGCCTGATCCTAATGTTATGTTTACTGCAGGCCTGTGGCAGCTGAGACAATGTCTGCTGGGCTGTGTTAAACTTCTAATCAGTGACAATTGTCAATATTGTCATGTTTCACCTTTGTTACCTAAAAGAAGAGGAAAAGAAAAGGAGACTACATTTCTTTCCCGTTACAGCTTTGGGTCACCTGCAGCTACATAATTTTTATTCCATCCATCAGATGAGAGAATGGAAGGTCAGTTGACTGGCACTGATATTTCCCAGGCAAAGTGAGGGCTGGGGAGAGTAATGGTGTTGCTGGTAGTGTATCTGTTTTCTATTAAGCATGCTGAGATGAAACAGCAAAGTATAAATTAGAGATGGCGTTCTCTCCTGTCAAAAGGCAGTGATTGCTACATTTAGCTCTCAAATCAATTCAGAATCTTGACGGAGGTTTGCTGAAGTCCCACAAATAATCAATAGAGCTATTTTTATCTCCTAAATGAGTGAGGCTTTTAAAAATGATAAAGACATCTTTGTAACGACGAACCAAGCTGTTCCAGGGTTAGGTCTATTGCTCTGTGTAGTTGGGGGTGGTACTGAAAGGGGGTATTTAGGCATTGCCTTTGTTCCATTCTGCAGGTTTATAACCCCAAAATAAAATTGCAAATGTTTCTGGCATTCATTCTCCAGGCACAGATGGCTTTCCTCCCAGT
The DNA here is from genome assembly GCA_013400555.1 of Jacana jacana. NCBI lineage: Eukaryota > Metazoa > Chordata > Aves > Charadriiformes > Jacanidae > Jacana > Jacana jacana. The sequence continues at coordinate 14,579 of VZTM01039464.1, read as the reverse complement.
TTTGGCAAGCCTGATTTCAGTATAAAACTGAGCAATTATTAGAAAGTGAAATATTGCATGATATGATACCACTACTGCCACCATCAACATCATGACAAATGGAGCGTTCATTGGTTCTGGTGCCATGTGAGAGAGCTAGTGCCACTCTGTTACCCCTTCCCCTAAAACCTGTACCTTTGCTGCTGCTGGTGGTGCATAGACAGAGGGATGTAATAGAGCAGATGCTGTAGCAAGGAACTGTGGCCGTTTTCTCATTTACGTTGGCTCTATATTTCAATGCAAATATCACTGAACAGGTGGCTGATGAGGCCCCCGTGGACTGTTTACAGTAAAGGTTACAACCAAAATCGATAGGCCTGAGATGCTTCTAATTCCATCTGGGAGATGTTCATCTTCCATCTGACTGTTCCTGCTCTGAACAGCAGCATCCTATTAACGCTGCAGTCATCAGGGATGTCTTACTCAGGTCAGCAGAAGGTTTCTCCTATTTAGGCCTCCATTTGTTCTTTACATTTTCTTTTTGCACTGCACTGGATCTCGCAGTAATGTTGATCTTGACAAGACAGGTTGCCAGCATTAAGCATGCTGAGTTTTGCCTACTGACTTGACACCTGCTACTACCATTCGGAAGGCTGAGGCTCATCAGTGCTGCCTGGGGGTTGTCCAGATCTTTTCAGCTTATCGCTTACTGAAGCAGGAGGTAGTGATGTTACATATCATAGCTGACATTATTAGGCATGATATATGGCCTTGTAAAGTTGCAAAAGAGGAGAGAGGAAAACTAGTAAGGACTTACGTTTGCACAAACTGAACAAAATAGGCAAATACCTCTGAGAGTAGCTTGGAAGGTACTTTGTGTCTTGGCTGGAATTTTCTCTTAGACATGCTTTCTTGCAAGTGTTAGAGAGAAGTTCCACATGATCCATATATCTGTATTTCATCAAACTAGTTATGAAGTTTGTATTCTTTTTAATAAAGGTAGATGCTGTTCCTTACTATATGAGGCAAAATGGTTCTCATTCATGTCTTTCCCTTGGGCCTAATCGTCACGTCTGGCGTGCAGCCCACAGCAGCTGGGCAATGAGTAAGCAGTACTGAATCCAATTAAAATGGTAGTAAAGCGTGTATAGCAGAGGGCATCCATGCATTCTTCTTATGGTCAAGAAGAGCTGTTTTGATAACACACAAAAGATGAGAAAGAGTGTGCTTCATACACATAATTTAGGGTCAACATGGATGCCAGAGAGGTGGAGGCTTCCCTTGCTTACTGCCTCCCTCCCCCTACCAGTGTTCAGGAGCAACCCCTTGTTGCAACCGTGAGGTTTGAAAGCGTACAGGTGATTACCCCAATGCATTCATGCACCAGCCTCTCCAGCATAATGGCCAGCTACCTGGAGTGATAGACCGCTTTTTTGGCCACATGAAATGAATGACCAGCTGTAGAAACAACAGGAGCAGGACAGGAGAGGAAAGATGAATGATGGCTGCATCATTGGTCACAAAATGATGTTGGAGGCTGGTAGTGGTGATGGGCACAGAGCTGGCATTGAGCCTCTGTGGCCACCTGCACCACCATTCAGGTGACTGAGCAGCAATTGTTAGAAAAAGGACAACCCAAGCAAAAGCACTGGCCATCCCAGGCACTCTCCTGCCACGTGCCAATTCAGTTGTAATGTCTGGCACTCCATGCTGTGTCTTGCTGATAGCCACTTGTGTCTCTGCTCTCTTGAGCTCTCTGAACACCCGCTGAGCTTCTGTTCACTCACATCTGTCTGATGCCCTTGGCACCACTCAGCCTGGGCATTTTGCGTGATCCTTTCTGCTGCCAGATGCAGCCATGCAAGGTGGCCAAGCAGCATCCAGCCCACCACCCAAACAGGCATACACAAAAGATGCTTTCCTGAACAGCTCTGCTGTGCTGGCCTAACTTTCCTCATTCACTGGAAGCTGCAGCCTGCAGGTTGTATTTCTCTCTTTTTGTTGTTGTCATTGCATTATTCCTAGTGCCTTTCTCTGAGTTGCACAGAACTCCTGCCTTTAATTTTCTAGGAACTATGAAAGTTAGGGGGTAAATAGCAGTAACAGTGTCTTCCACTCAGAAATCTCCAATGGCTTAGCCTAAGTAGTTGAAGGATGCTTGCCAGGATCGCATGGCAAATCCGTACCCTAGCAGGAAACAGCAGTCAGGTCAGCCGACCAGTTTCTGTGCTCTGCCTTCAGTGTGGCAACGCTTGTGCTGTGTAGATCAATAGGTGCTTTCTTATGTATGGGTAGGTAGATCCTGCCCTGTAAGCCCCTTTCAATGAGACACTGAAGTAGGACTTGGGTTTCTTATTCACTTTAATGCCTTTTAAGCTCTTACCGGGAGAGAATCTCAAGTCTTTATGTTATCTCTGTTATGCAACTCAAATCAGTTTCTTCCTGGCTTTTTATGGTCCTTTTGTTTTTCCCAGGGTAGGAAATGCTGACTGTGGTGAGAAGGGCTATTTGCTGAGTATTGACAGAGTCAGTTCACAGAGGCTTCTACTTTTTCTGGTCATGCATTTTTCCTTATGCAGTCATTCAAATTAATCCGACTTCAGCTTTTAGTTTCCTTACTGTTTGTTTAAATACTGTTCCTTTTCTAGACTTACTGTCTTCTTGAAGCGTAACTTACTTCTACATGCTTGTAGAAACAAAAAAATTTAAGACAGTCATGGTTTTTTATTACCATTAGGTTTTCTGGTCTTGCTTCATACATAACACAGACTGTTGAATTTTGTCTGGTAATTTTCACATTAAGCTTAATAATTTGTGGATCGAAGTGCAGCTGTCGTGTATGAACACAACACATCATGGTATAAAGGAGGTTTGTAATAAAAGAATATAACAAGATCTGTCCGTTACTGGGCAGGCTTACTGTGCCATGGGAAAATTCTGACATGGTTACATACTTGGATTTTAATTGGAGTTGCTGGGGCTAGCTGAGTATACAGTGAGGCCAAATCAACAAGGTGGGAGGGTTTCTAACATGGAAGAGTTTCTCTTTCAAGAGTTATTTATAGATGTGTCTACACAGTTTTTGCTGTTGAATTTGTTCAGCTTTGATCTTACTTTTGTATGGACTTGACTAGGAAGCTACCTCTCCAGTTTTGGATTTGCCATGTGATTTGTATAACCCTCCTGGAACCTGCAAGCTGTAGATACAACAACCTATTTTCTAGGGCATAATAGCAGCAGCCACATAACCATTTCCGTAGCCAAGCAGCTATTCTGTATGCATTTCCACCCAGACTGTTGTTCACTAAATACTAAAAATATCAGACAGCAAAGCAGAGCTAGTGATGGTGGCTTCTTGTTGGCTTAGGTAGACATGGACAGTCATAGTGGAGGTTACTTGGCTCAGAAAAAAAGAGACTTTTCTCCTTGTTTTGGAATGATCATTACTTTCTTAATTTCAGAAACTCCTTCAGGCCAGCAGCATGATTTTTACAAAATTAAATGCCCCTATGTCAAGCATCTTGAAGGAGTGGGGTAGGCATATGAATATGAATTTGTATATTTATATGTATATATAGGCTTTGAGTGAGTAACTATAACAGTAAGAGCGACTATATTGCATTAATATCCAGTTGTCCAGCTTAGAGGTAGCTCACCTTTGGGCTGCAGTGTACAAACAGAAAAACTTACTCCGTCTAGGAAGGCAAACCTTTGATGTCTGTACACATTAAGAGATCATGTGGTTTATTTATACTTGATCATAATACAACAAAGAAGAGGGAACACAAAGGTAACCAGAACAATTTTTCTTACATATGTATTTGAAACCATCATTGTCAGAAAAAAAGAATCAGAGCACCAAAATATCTTGCATAAATTTATATTTGCATTGGTCTTGGGCATGAAACAAGCAGTTTAGTTGATGGTCTTGTTAAGCTTGGAAGAAGTCTGATCTACTCCACCAACTCAATAGCTACAAGTCATTATGTTAAACATAGGCTCTTAAACATTTGCAGCATTGTATTTTATTAGAATGTCCTCTAGTCTAAGAACACCACCAAAACTCACTCTTCCTGCCACCACTAGCTTCCTTCAAGAGGAGCAGTAATCATGTTTTGAACAGGAAGAACTGGAGTTCTCAAAGTGAGCTCTCTTTCAATCAGTATAGCTTATAGGAGGCCAGGTTGAACTGCAGTGGTCTACATTAACTGGAGATCTCTCCATTGATGTTTGCAGAAGTTTTATTTGGAGACAGTGCCTGTACTCGCTCGGCATCGCTGGCTAGCTACTTATGCATCATCAGACACTGCATTCACAAGCACTTTTGATTAGAAAGTAGTTTCAGCACAGTTGCAAGTGAGAACATTTGCATCACTCCCAGGAGCCCAACCAGAGCTCAGTATTTGCTGAAAAGGAAATTTGTACTAAAAATAAGTGTGACCTTCTTGAATCAGCAATTTTCTGAAATTCCACTGGAACAGTACAGCTCTTTCCACCATTCTAAGAACAGCAGAAGTAACTATGTTTGAAATAATTTCCTCCAAGTAAAAAGCTGCCATTGGATGCAACTTGAGACCTACTCAACGTTACTTTATTGGCACAGGCCTTGATACAGATGTGTAGTCCACTTGAATAGTTGACAGCTCAAACTAGACATTTTGCATTTACTTTGTATGAATTTGAAAACTAGGCTAGCACTAGAGCAACAGAGAATTATGCTTTTTTATCCCTCTCCCTCTTTTCTTCACCAGGAGCTACCCAAAGAATAAAAGATAATTTCGTATACTAAAAGCCTGGTAATTTAATCTTTGTTACAAGACTGTATGTCTGTTTGTCAGTTAATTTTTTTCACGTAAAAGAAAAAAGATCTGGCCTGATAACATGTACGTAAAATGACAAAGTAAGCGTGCTAGGTGTTGTTCATTTTCCAGGAAGCTGTCTCCCATACATATTTATGTGGTACACATGTCTGAATGAGAAGTAGGGAATGACGGTGCAGAATCACACATGGGAAAAGTTTTTCAGGCTCTAAAGTGGAGTGCAGTGATACGTCTGCAGTACCGTAATGCTCTCCTCATAGCATATGCACATTGTTAGATAGTGGATNGCAGCTATTCTTATGCTCCAGAGTCTCACTGTGAGCCAAGTGGCTTGAATTGTCAGCGTTCAGACTGATACTGTGGATGAATAAGGTTTAAGTGGAAGAAATGGATTGCTTGATAAGTTTCTTCCCTTTAAACTGTTACTCCTCATGTGCATTTCAGAAAAGACTTCTGTGTTGGACTGTACCAGTTTCAAGAAGGAAATAATTTAATTCCGTTTGTGTATTAAGATAAGGCACTTTGTCACCTTGCATTGTACTTAGGGGGGCAAAATTTTAAAAGCGGGAAAACTACTTCTTGAAAAATTGTAGAGAGAGAAAGGACCCTTTTAATGTGTATATCTTTAATTCAAACCTTTTGAGAGAAAATATTTCCAAGTATTGTATTTACTTCTGCTTCTTATTTCTACTTTGGGCATTCCTAAGTGCCCTAAATGGTGTTTCACTGGGCATGAAAGCAAATAGAAACAGTTCCTACCCCAGAGAGCTAACAGTCAAGAGGAAAATGTAAGCAGTGGTTAAAGAGAGAAATGGAGGAAACAGGTAAAGAAAGTGTCTGCAAGCAGACATAGCTGTGTCAGTAATCATACGCAGCTATCGGCCTAACCAGTGCTAGATGGAAATACTTCTCTTGGGGCTTGTGTGTACTATCTTCTAGTATGCATTCTCACATAAGGTATAATTGACAGACAGTGTCTGCATTGTGTTGCATTTATTCTTGCTATTTTTATCCTTTGCCATCCGCCTGACACTTTGTTCAGCTAAGGTGTCAGTCATTGCCTTACACTAGTTTTTTTTTCTAGTCTCAGTCTAACTCAGTCTCTCAGCTCTTATGTTAATAGAAATAGAGAATCAGCCAAGTTTCCAATTTGTGTGTTTGAATATTAATAGGCAAGCTCAGAGTATAATAAATCATTAGTCCTTACGGACTGTATCGCCCTGCAACAGAGTCCCTATTCCGATCCATTTATAGGAACTGAAATTTTATTTGAAAGCAAATATCTGACATGGCAAATTAATTATTGTGACATTTTTCAATTGGGTAAAAGATGAGGAATCAGCAGTGTCTGTGAAATTACAAATGAAAATGCAACACTCAAGACTTCTTAATGCTTTTTTTGGCATCGAGTAAGGAGACATAGGTATCTAATATTAAATGGTGTTGCAGAAGGGCAAGTTAGCACTTTGTTTGCCAAATTAAGTTTCAAAGACTGTGTAGGTTATGAAGTTTGACTTTCTGCCCGTAAATCTTGAATGACTGACAGACTACTCTAAAATGCCTTTGTTCAAAAGGAATCTTTGGCAGGCGGCATCAAAGGTTTGAAACTCTGGAAGGGATGAAAAGAAAACCCCACTTTTACACTGATTTCCCCTGTAGATCGATGTCTGTGTGGAATTTGCCTGGGAATTATGAGCTATTTACTCTATTATGTACTGTTTTCTTTCACTGTATCCAAAGGTCCCTGTAGCTCCTTTTATCTTCAAGTTTTAGGGATATTTTCGTACATGAAATGTGAATGAGTGAATGTGTCAGTGGAATACAAGGAAAAAACACTCATTTTAGACAGTGCTATTCTCCCTTATTTTATCACAAGTCAGAGTATTGGTTTTATGACACCTAAATTTATGGGTACATATTTTTATGGTAAAGCCCAATGACATGTTCTGCATGCTCCATCAAACTCTCTCAGTGTTTCTTCACTTGATTCACAACTCTGCAGGGTATGAATCAGTCCTGTAGTACAACCCTTAATCTCTTTTAACCAGAATAATGTAGTGTGGGTTTTTTGGTTTTGGTTTTGTTTGTTTGCTTTTGTTTTTTTTTATTTATGGTGTGTATCATTGTGTCGTGATCTAATTATGTAAACCAAAAAAGGGGAGAAGGAAATATTTCCTGAAAAACTCGTCAGCTGTCAATCACCGCAGAAGCTAAAGTTTTGTTATTGTATGTAAGCTGCTGAGGTAGAAAAATCTTCATAACCCGCAGGTATTAACTCTATCCTCAAGCAAGATGTGGCACTGCTGGGGTGTGAGGTAAACAGAAACCCAGCTTGTAGAGCAGTGTCTGCTTAGAAACATGACATACCTCCCTAGGTATGGTAAGAGTCTTGAGGAGAAAGAAAGCTCCCTCTCCATTCCGTCAGTTCTTTTTAACTTTCTGTGTGCAGTGGTTAAAACTGAATTAACCCCTTGTTTGTCTTCCATAGGGTGAAGTGAAGAAGTGAAGCCTCCCAGCTGAACTACTATGAGGTCAGAAGCCTTGCTGCTATATTTCACACTGCTATACTTTGCTGGGGCTGGATTCCCAGAAGATTCTGAGCCTATCAGTATTTCGCATGGCAACTGTAAGTATAAGAGTGCAGAGGATTTCATTTGCTTAGTACTGATGAGACAACTTAAAATCAACAGTATTTTGTTACAATTGCGATGATTAAAGTTGTTTTTATCCATGTCTCCCCAGTCAGTCAATTTATGTTCTCAGATACTAATGTAGGAACACGACTTTTTCTCATTTAGTTATGACTGATGGGTGGTAAACTGCTTGATCTTCCAAAACCGTAGCTTTTCTCCTTCTCAGACAAGACAGTTCAGTAGCATAATCACAGATTGACAGAATGATGTGGGGTTGGAAGGAACATTCAGAGATCATCTATTTCAATCCCCCTACCAGAGGAGGTCCACCTAGAGCAGACTGCGTGGGAACTCAGGCGCATTTTGAATGTCTTTGGACGAGGAGACTCCACAACCTCTCGGCAGCCTGTTCCAGTGCTCGCCATCCTCAAAGTAAAGAAGTTCCTCCTCATGTTTAGATGGAACTTCCTATGTTCCAGTTTGTGCCTGGGCCCACTGAATAAAAGACTGGCCCTGTCCTCTTGACAACCCACCTTTAAGTATTTATAGGCATTGATTATATTCCCCCTCAGTCTTCTCTTTTCCAGACTAAAAAGACTAAAGTACTTCAGCCTTTCCTAATAAGAGAGATGTTCTAGTCCCCTAATCAAAACAAGTATCTTGCTCTATCCAGCAGCAAAGTAAGGAAGCCTTCCCCCCAAGCCCCATAGTCACTGTCCCTCACCAAACATGTGAAAATGTAGTTCTGGAAAACCGTTGAAGCACCTCAGAGTATCCAGCATAGCACACTAAAGTAACTGAGCTCAGAAAACATAATTTTTGATTTAATGGATTCTACTTTAGCATTAAGCACTTTTTGCTGAGCTGGAAATGTATCTAGAAACCAGATAAAGACAGAGAATCTTTTGTAACAGAATCTCTCTTCTGCAGTAATTGGCAAACTCTCCATCATCTAGGGTAATACAGACAGCTGCATGTCACTACTGAGACTTGCTGGCTAAACTGGTGAAGAGCTTTCTGTGCATTTCACCATGCAAGTCAGGCTTCGCATAACTGATTCTTTTACGTTTACCTCAACTCAATAACAATTATTGCAAAAAAAAGTCTTCTGAAATCCCAAAGGTTCAGATGTTTAGAAGAAAGCCTTTAGCACCTGGGCCTGTAAAAGTATGCTAAGGAGTAGCGGGGTCAGCAGTGAATAGGCTTGTGTTTAAGCCTACTTTGAGTCATGAATTTGAATTTAAAGTGAATCTCTTCATTGTCCTTGCTTTCTGTACTTTGAGGTGGCCTTGGTACCTGTAAACTTGTCTGCCTTGGGTAAGACCAAGCTGAAAGACAGACTCCATGAGAGCACTTGATGTGCTCCAAATGCTAGAAGGCATGTGGGATACAAGACCAGGGCAGAACTGCTCTAAAGCAAACCCTGCTGAAGCATGCCTAATGCACACACTAGACCTTTGGCACAAACATTTTCACCCTCCGGAAGCATAATGCTAACAGTCCTTGTTAGTGCAGAAGTAGAGAGTTCTGATTCTTTTGGAGAAATAGAACATGGGGTAACTTTTTCTTCTGCGGCATACTGAAATGTACATGAATGTACAAACCCGCAGCTCATGCTAGATCCATGAGTTACAGAGGAAATAGTTAGAGAATAGCAGGACAGTTAAACTTGGCATTTTGCATGTAGAACTTGGTCAGAAGGGTTAAGTTTCTGAACATAAATCCTGCTTGGGCTATCTTAATTTATTTCTCCAAGAGTTGTCAGCATCTTATTTGAGGGGAAGTTCCTGTTCCTATACAGTTTTATCACCAGGCTTTCTGATACATGGCACTCTGAAGTGCTTTGCTGAAGCCATGGTATGAATCAATAGTTTGACCAAGCTTAACAGGGAAAATACTTTTAGAGGACAAGAGCTGAAAACACTACAGCAGTAGCTGAGTTCCAAAGAAATAGACTCCCCCAATCAGTTCCATCTTTCTGGGAAAGCATATTGATGGGGAGAAAGCTCAGGCATAGCTAGATGCTAGTCAGCTCTATATAACATGCCCATGCAGCAGTTTTGCACTGATGATGATTCTTATCAGAGGTTTATCATTCTCCTGTCTTTTGTCATTTTGTTTACTTAACTAGATGCCTTGTTTGTGCATCTAGATGTCATGATCACATGTACATATGAAGTTCTAACAGCAAGATGGCCCTTGTGCAGGACTGTTCACTGTTATTACAGGTTGTACACACGGATCATCTGTGGAGCAGCAGCATAACCTGTGTATGCTGAGGTCTTACCAAAAAGATAATGGGAATAGAGTAAATAAGTGTTCTTGCTGACTGGTAGAGTTGTGGGGAAATCTGACTTGTTGATAGCATAAGCTCAGTACAGGGCTTCCAGTCGGTATGGTTGTTCAGTTGCCAGAACAACTAGAGTATTAGACTGGCTGCCAAAATAATATGAACTGACTTTCATTTTGTAAAGTTCAAGTGGTGGTTTCCCACCGTTTCTCAGAAATCCCCACAGCTGTTCTACAATGGCAGTCCAATACTGTAGAAGACCCAGGGAGCTGGCAGTTTGAACCAAGAAGAGCTAAGTCTTTTGCTTTAACCACTACCAGTCCAGTCATTGTGGTGATTGATGGGCCACTGTGAAACAGCTTTATCCAGCTAGACACATTTTGGCAGCCAGGAGCAAGCATTTAGGATCTGCAAGCAGTGAAAGAAAAACTGTGAGAAAGTGCCATGTACCTATGTGCCAAGAGCTCCAGAACTGCTTTATGCCCTAAGAAACCTCCCCACTTTTAACTTCTACAAAGGTAGACAAATGATGACTTTCTACCCTGAAGCTGCAAAGACTGTAACCTGAAGAACTTTCCAGCCCTCTGTGCTCATGGCTTCCAACCCCAGGCTGTGGTGCCAGGGCAGAATAGAAACCATGGGTTTTGGCCATAGCTTGGCCCCATAGCGCTCTGCGATAGCACAGCTTCAGTTTATGATTCTCTTTTGAGCCTGTTGCGTTTTTTTGCCTCCCCACAGATACAAGACAGTATCCGGTGTTTGTGGGTCACAAACCAGGGCGGAACACCACGCAGAGGCACCGACTGGACATCCAGCTGGTCATGGTCATGAACAGGACCCTCTACGTTGCTGCTAGGTCAGTAGTCCCCTGCTTGGCTGCTCTTCTCTTGCAGGAAAAAGATAAGGGATATTCTGAGTTCTCTGAGGAATCTCTTGAGTTCTCTAAAAATAAAAATATTTTTAGGATTTTCTCACACTCAAAGTGAGCTTTGCAGCCTCTTAGTAAGACCTTGGAAACCTTGTTAGTCAGTCAATTAAGGTTCAGTTTTGTGATGTGCTGAGACAGACATTTCAGGACTACACAACTCTGTCTTCCTTTGAGTCCAGCAAGAGGAAAGTTGCCAGAGAAATTTTTCAGCCCCATGGAGAAGAGAGTCTGTCCTCATCTTGTCATTTTGTATGTGCACACCATTTTACAGAATGATTCTTCTGGTGCACAAATACATGTTCAGACAAGAGTTATTAAACTATAACATTGCTGGTTTAGGCATGTTTTTAGTATGTTAAGAGAAAAAAAGAGCCAAATATGTTTATTGCTCTTTTTTTGATGTTCTTTTGATGTACTCAGCAAGGTTAGGGGAATTTGGTATCTGGATTATTAATTTTTTTTGAGCTCTACTGTGCAGGTACAAGCACACACTTTTTTATAAAAGTTGCATATAGACCCACCCATTCGGTTTGCGTAGCTCAGCGTGGCACTGTCAGCTTCAGTACACCTATTTATACAGCTTCCAACATAGCACAGATCAGACATTAACACTTCTCCCCTTCTGTTAACAAAGAAAATTGGCGATCTTTGAGTGGGAACTACCTGATGGATGTAGAATAAATGCGAGTCGGGTCTGGATTAGCAAGAGTGTATAGTCCATTTTATGAGCTGTTGGACACAAATCCTGTTTGGGACCTCCCCACAAGCTGCCCCTCTGGTAGCAGCTTGCTTCCTGCTGTTTTTCTGGTCCTTCTCCTCCATCAGAGAAATACACATCCTTCTGCATGTGCCACAGAGAGCCAGGCTGTTGCTGCAGATGGGAGAAATGGTGGGTGGGATGGCCAGGAGGTGAGAGGGAACAGCTGCTGAACAGGCAGCCTCTCACCACCAGCCCTGTCCTCAAAGCCTTTGGCAGCCCCCGGGAGCTGCCTGGTTTTCTTCTCAAACAGCCGCTCCCCATCTTCTGGGTGGTCAAATATGTCCTGTGGTGGAAATCATCTGCCTGTTGACCTCCAGACAGCCACAACTAATTAGTTGTGTTATGCCAGCAGAGTCACTGAGGGCCATTTTAACATAGTTGTGTCCCTGGCTGCAGGAAGACCACAGTTCTGCCTGTTGACCTACACAGCCATACCACCTAAGCACAGCTTCTTTGGGCTTCTTACAGATGCCAGTTTGTGAGGTATGTAGGCATCAGAGCTCTGGGTTTTCACTGGAGCAAGTTCCTGGGCAAAGAACATGCATCCTTCCACAGGGAGCTGTGTTGGTGTTGGTTGTAGGGCACAAATAGTGGGAAGCCCCACAACAAGACCTTCCTGCCCTTTGCCTCAGCTCAGGGCTTGATATTTTTGCTGCATTTAGTGTAATAATGAGTGGGGCCAGAAATTGAGCTAAAGGGGTTTGAAAGGTTGTGGCAGGATTTCCTCCTTTTCATGGCTGAGTTCCCTTTGCTTTCCTTATTTGTTTTCCTTTAAATAACGAAATCATTTGCAGTGAGAAGGTGGTAAATCCGGTCTGTGGATTTTGCTCAGCTGTATTCATAGTTTGTTCCCAGACTTGAGATTGACGCAATTAGACTGTTTCAGTGCCCAAGCAACCAGCATTACATCAGGAAAAGCCAGCAAAACATTCTGGGATATGAAACCGCTGTGTGCACAAGTTATATAAAGATGGCTAATATTTGAGAGATAATATGTGTAGTACTATGTGAATATGCATTCTTAAGTATTATGTGGCTGTATATTTGTATAAAGCAGTTTACTATAAAGAGAGGTCTTATCTGCTCCTAGGGTTTAGTGACCTACAAAAAAAAAGAAAAGAAAAAGTCCTGGTTTGTTTTGTACTTACACAAGCTCAAAAAGTCTTCTTGCACTTTTTTCCTGTGGTAACACAAAAACTCTTTGACATTCTTTTCACCCTGCCTGCAGGCTGAGAAGCTTATATGATACAAGTTAAAATCCAAAGGTCATTTTTAACTTTAAGTAACAAACCTCAGAAAATGAGTCATCCTTTGATAACTAGTGTGAATGAAATTTTGAAACTGCAATACTGCATCTCCTGTAGAGGTAGTAGTAAATCTAGAGACTGAAACAAAGGCTTTTCTTAAAGAGTTTTGTAACAAGATTCTTTGAAAACTCTAGCTACCATAAATCTCTTAGCTTATCATATCAGATGTTGTTTTCATGCTGTTTTTTTTAGACATTGCACTATAGTGATTATAAGTTTATGTTTGTACTCATCTGAAAAGCAATCGAAAATGATTGAGCATCGAGCATTTTTATTTGGGAATTGTGGGTTTGGGTTGTTTTTTTGTTTTGTTTTCTTGTTTTAGAAAATCCAGCCTTACTTTGCTGACAGTTTCCATGCACAAGAGAGGGCCAACTCAGATTTGACAACCACTAACACTTTATTACTGAGCAACTGGCGCAGAGCAAAATTTCTCTCTGTCACTTGCTTATTTTGTCATCTGGGATATGTGACTCCTGTGTTAGCTATTACCAAATAAAATTTTGTGTTGTTTCTGAAAGGCTTTATTTCATGCTTTCAGGCAGAGATATCCAACCAATATAAATTAGAATAACTCAGCTGAAGCCCATGAATCCATGCTGTCTGAATATCTGGCTTGCAGTCTGCAAAGGACCAGCTCTGTTTTCTGTTTTCTTGTGGGAAGGGTACTTCCTTGCTGTCTCTCTCACTCTCGCACACCCCCGCGCCCGTGCACACACACCCTTTTCTAAGTTTGCCATGTCTCCTCCTCCCATTGTCTTGTGTGGTGGCAGCTTTTGTTCGCATTATATGTCACCCCTCCTGTGTATGTACAAAATGGTTTATTGAGCCTGCAAAGCATCAGGATGGTTCCCTCCTCATTTGCAGTTACACATTTCCAGACGATGCATTGAGTGGCCAAGGGTCATGCACAGCCGGTGGCATTATTTAAATTCCCTTCCTTCACAAGATTATGCCATGGCAACAAAACTCAGTTCTGCTGACTGGAGGTGGGAAAAACGGAAGCTCTAGGATTAAGTCAATTTGTATTAGAATAACTTAATTAGCAGTGAGCTGTACACATACCACAGCTAGTAGATGGTAGGACTTGGGCAGCAGTGGGAAAAGGAGGGCAAAGACAATCCCACATTGTCTGTGATTAGAGAGCCCTCCCCTGAATTTGACAGCTCTTTTGCTCTCTGCTGACATTGTCAGCAACTATATTTCACATACAGCATGAGAAAATTATATGTAATTTGCCTGAAACCAACCCTCTGTCGGATGATCCCATAACTTAGCATTGGAGTTTTCTTTGAAATTTTTCTTGAACCAGAAATAAGTCCTCTGAACTTTCATTGAGAGTGGAACTAAATAACTCAAGCCTCATTCTGAATACCACCATTGTATTTTCTAATTGTTTAAAAAGAAAAATTCATAACCACTGGAAAGCAAGAGTGATGATTAAAGTCAGGAGCTGTGCTGGAAGAAGGTTTTTAGAGCTCCAGCCACAGCTAATTTGCAATTTAAGAGATTTTATTCCCACTCCTACATAGTAGGAGTGACAACAACTAAGAGTGATGTACATAAAAGGGAACCATGGAGTAATCTATGAAGCTGATACCACGCTAATGGGTAATTTTAGTCCAGCACCGACCCTGACCACAGGTCTGCCAGTAAAGTCAGGCAAATTATAAACTGAAGCATTAAAACAATCTTGGAAGTAAATGACAGCTCTGGTTTTACAGAGTCTGGAAGAGAAGAAAACCCACAACTCCTCAGTTTAGCATCGTACAAAGCAAACAGCCTCGAGCACTGTAGCAGACAGTAGATTTTTAGCAGCCAATTCCCCTCAACAATGCTGCCTCTTTTCTCCACGTGAGAGA
>VZTM01039463.1:0-11787 GCA_013400555.1 Jacana jacana | reverse complement strand
ATTGGGCAATCCTTCCCCTTCTCATCTTTACTATTTCTCTCTGCAACAGGTTTTAGTCATGGTGGGAAGGTTGATTTAACCACGTGCCCTAACCCATGTTCAGACTACAATATTTTTTCAAGGAATGACTCATCGTTGCCAGATGTCCAGAAGCAAGATCAATGCTGGGAGTTGTGAGTCAACCTAGGCATCTCTTATAGTGTAGACTTTATTCAACAGAGTATTTGTCTGGTGTTTTTCAGAAAGCTTGTGCTTTTCAGAAAGTAGAAGGCTCTTCCTTACAAGCTCTATGGAAACCAGGTAGCTGCAGTTTAGCACTGGGCTTGCCCCAGGCTAATAAGTCCTGCAGAGAGGCAGAACATAACATCTCAGCCCTGGGACTGCTTGTCTGGGTTTGTTAACATGCAAACTGCATTCACATAGCTTCCTGTTTGCTTTATGCTGTGACCCATACTCTTGAAAAGAGCCTAACTGTGCTAAATCCTCAGTGTTGCTAATGCCAGTGGAATGGAACTGCACTTAAGTGTTGGCATGAAATTTCCCCTGGGTTAACAAATACTTAGTCCGTGACTGCACGGGCAAGTATTTTAAGTCTGTTGGCATAAACTACTTTGACAGTCCACACAAATTATCTGAAAGAAGCTAGGCTAAAAGAAAAGGATGTCTGAAATGCAGGAGCTGTTTCAGCCTGATCTTACTAGTAGCCAGTGGGATGCCCCAAAACCTGCCAAAGGCTCAAAGAACTAACAAAGAGAAAAGCACATTCCTGGGAAGTGTCCCAGCACTGTTCTGAAGTTAAGATGTGGAATGAAGAAACCGCAGAGAAAGTTAAGGCTCCAACTAGAGCTTATCAGGGCAAAGATACAAAATGAGCACTTGGGCCAGATTTTCCTTCAAGAGGCTACCCCAAGAAGCCTCAAACTGTGCTGAACAGGCAAACAAGATCTAATCCATGTCCATGTCCCCTATTCCAGTGCTCCTGTAAGTAGAGAATGAGAAACCTGCTTAGACATCCTGCCTGTCAAAGTACCTGAGTTTCAATATTGTCTGTCTCATTAATGCCTGTTATTTAATAGCTGGTATCTGGTTAGAACTTTTCCATATACATAACACATTTTATGGCAGATTTTCCTAAAATAAAATTCAGATTTGTCCATTGCTTTGTCTTGATTTTCTTGCTTTCCTCTGGTTCCCAAAGAGGTCTATATAATGGTGCCCAAGGTTAAAGGTAAATTGCTATAAATGTTTTTGCATTTCATTTTCAATTATTCCTACAACTCTGTCATTTCACTTTCTCCAGCACTCTCCCAAGTATCTTGATTTTCCTTAATTTTCCTTAATCCCTCAATCCTTTGCATGACCATTCTTTGCTTTAAGGAAATGTAACCTTTAAGACAAAACCAATGTATTCAAGGCATTATTACCTTAGAAAGGTGGCAATAAATACCATGCTAACTCCTTCAGAATATAGAAATACAGCTTGATCATTGCACTGAGATATTTAGACTTTTAGATATGCAAAAATAAACAAAACATAGTGGTTCTTTTAGGAGTTTTCATGGTTGGAAATATACAGAGTGCTCTGCTCCTGTTAATGATGTTTTGTTTTATTGTATTGATCTCTGCTGTTGAGGTTGTATTCATAGTCTCAAGGAATGGTCTAAGGATCCTCTAATGAGGTAGGAAAGCTGATTAAGCTTTTTAAACAAAGAAATGTAGGCAAGTCCTTTTGCTTTGACTATATCTGTACACAGTCTCAAGGCATTTTACCTTGATCGAGTCAAAACAGTTTCAGTGGCAGTATTTCCAGATCTAAAGAGCAGCCAGGCTGTTTGTTTTCATTCATCCTCTCCAGTATTCTCCTTTTCTCTTATTCTCAGTTATTTATTGTTTTTTATTACAAACCATTAAGTGCCTCCAGAATAATTTTCAGGTTCATGTCGTCTGCTAGTAATTTCTTATCAAATCTTCAGCTCTACAATTCTATGAAATGCCTTATTTTTCATAACAATATGTTAATTCACATTCATAGACTTGTACCCTGCAATCCATTCCATAGTTCCCCATAAGCATTTTCTATTGATTCAATCAACTTATTTTTCATCACCTAGCAACCTCCAAATTCAGAAAACAGGAGTGAATCTCTGCAACAGATATTTTATTAATTTTCAGTTTATTGTCATAGATATTTTATAGCCTCCTCAGCTGAAATTAGAAAGTTATGTTTTGACTTTGAATAATATACTTATCAAGGAAGATTTTAGTCCTCTGGGGTTATGGTGCATCACATTAAATTGGTTGCAGTTCAGCAACCACCTGAGATATTCATTGAAAGTTCAGAACATCTGTGTCTCTCATCAGATTTAGCTGATAGGCAATTTGGATTCACTCAGAACAACCTGGAGAAAATAACAATGTATTTATTCGTAATCGAGCTATATGTTTAAGGGAAGCTTGAATTCATAATGTTGGTATTCAGGATCCACATAGTGTATAAAACAAAAATGAAAAAGAAGAATAAGATTTTGGAAAACAAAAAATAAAACCAAAATATTGTATTACTCTGCACTAGCTTTATGTAGGGGCTTTTGTGGAATTATATTTAATGATTAAAGGTAATAAGACAAGTTTATAAGGTAGACAGAAAGTTCTGAAGCCGGTTGCAGAATTATGACCTTCATATGGAATTTTAAAACTCTCAGTGGACTTTTTTTGGTAGGGAAAGAACTCTTTAATCCAGGCCATGGCTCCATTTTTGTTTTAAAGTTATAAGTTTTGTAGATTTTGCACACTTTGGTAATTGCATAGTTGTCAGATAACTTCTGTAGGGGCTATTTTAATACAGCCATACTGACCTTCTGAAGAAGAATTCACAAGATTACAGCATCCAAATTCCTGTAGTACATACATGTGGAAAGAGAGGACATGAATAGGGGGCATGAGAATAGTGCACCAAAAGGAGAGGTTTCTAAGACACGCTGCAATGAACAGATCTGAAACTCCATCTCTTTCACAAATATGAGTATGCACGAGATTTGAGTTGGTAGATTGTAACAGATGCAATTGTATAGGTGACCCTGTGGATTTGGATGCTTTTCTCGACTTTCTCTTGAAAAACACCTGAGTGTGGTTTTTTAGAGCCCTATCACTCGGGCAAAGGAAACTGTGGTTTTATATCCTCATTAGCCTTAAGTAGTCCAAATCTACATCTCCCATCTGTCTCTGCCTGGTCCTAGGTTTGATGGGCTACATTAGAAGGGAAATTTCTTTTATCTTCTTTTTGAGAAAATGCTGCTGAGTTGGAAAAATACTCCTAAATGGTGCCCCATCCCAGGAATGAGGAACCTTTTTCACTTTTCTGCCATTGGACTAAAAAAAAGGAGGGAGACTAAAAAAGGGTGGGGGGCGGAGGGGGTGAGGGGAGAAATTACAAGGCTGCATATGTATTTAGTAGTAAGTTATGGGTTTAGGTACTTACTTCTATTTAAATATTTAAAGCTTTGTTTTCAAGCTCCTAGTTCTTCAGCCATCCCTGCCTGTGTTTGCTTTTATAAAAGCAAAATTTATGAGCTGGTATACTCACAGATTTGGGACAGGATGTGGTCAGATGTACAGTTGCAGCTTGAGTCAGGCTAAGGGATGATGTCCCTCAGGCAGCCCACAGCCCTGGTCTGCTGGCAGACTTACATGTGTTATAGTCCCTCATGTAGCTCAGATCTACAAAACAGTCTGTTTTAACAAAAAACAACCAAAAGGCTACTATTGACAGCATTGACTGTTTGGACATGAGTAGATAAAGCAGCGACTGCATTGCAGTCTCTGGCCGTCTGAGATTGTGGCTTTACCCAGAGCAGGGAGGTGGCTGGGGAGGTGGCCTAGGGACAGCAATACTGCACCTGACTCTGCAGCCACCAGGACAGGGTGCCTGGCTGACAGCAATGACTTTTAGGGTTTTTTAGCTTTCTTGGATTTAATAGAGCTTGTAACAATGGTGTCTCAAGCAGACATAATAGTGATTTTTGCTATGAATCAAATAGCTGTTGTTGCGGCTGCCAATTTGCATGGTTTCTGAAAATCTCAATAAAAGACAACATTTTTGAAAAGTCAGTTCCACAATGAATGTGGATCATAAGATGAAAGTGGCTGACCTGCTATGTTTCATGTATGGTGTTAATCAATGCTCCAGAGTTTCTTAATTTTTATTTTAAAAACAAAAAAAAATCCTCTCAGTAACATGACTCTCTGCCACTATTTTATTTAGTATTTGGATGGGATAGAATCCTAGCATGATCAAAGGTCTTCTTTCTTTTTCACTCATTTGACAGAATGAAAAAGTTGTAGTCACTGACAGCATCTTTATTTCACCCAAGGAATGCATTTTATGAAGGTAACACTTAATTCTAGCGAAAATAAGCACCCATCACCAGCCATAAAATTGGGAAAAAAAAATATGATTCTTCATCTGTTTGTTTTGTTTGTTTGTTTTTCCTGCTTCCAGCCTGTCAGTTAGTGGTGATAGGTCTAAACAGAAGCAAGCAAGAAAAGCAAATTTAGCTGTGAAGCCCTGTCGGTGAACCTTCTTTTTTTTTTTTTTTTCATCAGAATAATACATGTGCTGTCACGCATCTGCAGTTTCACTGTTAATTCAGCCTTTTTTTGACTGACTTAAATCATTGCATCATTCAAGAAAAAAAGACAAAATACACAGTTCATATATGGACTATAATATATGAAGCATAGATAACGGAATCAGTAAGTTACCTTACAAATTGTTTTAACCTTTCCAAATAAGATCACACAGTGGAACTTTTGTGCACATTCAAAAATCAGAAAGGACAATATTTGGACAATTTCAGACAGCATCCATTATTTTTCAGGTTTTTTTTTTAAATATTGCTTACCAAAAACTCATCTATGGTAGCTTCCTAAACAATGAATTTGCCATACATTTAGAGGAGAAGTTGCTAGTATTCTTCATACATATTTGTTGGATTGTGCAAAATGTGGTCTTTTAAAGTAAATTATTTCAAGACAGATATAAGTATATATCAGGAGCACATTATTCACTCTTTAGGCACATCAAAAATTGGTGATATGGAAAAAGAAAGAAATATGGAAATGGAAAGAATAAATACTGCTTGCCCCTCCCCAAACTATAGTGAACATAGGCTGGACATTAGGAAAAAATTCTTCACAGAAGGAGTGGTCAGGCACTGGAATCGACTGCCCAGGGAGATGGTGGATTTGCCGTCCCTGAGTGTGTTTAAGAGTAGATTAGATGTGGTGGGGGATATGGTGTAGGGGAGAACTTTGTAGAGCAGGGCTGATGGTTGGACTTGATGATCCCAAGGGTGTCTTCCAACCTAAATGATTCTATAATTCTATGAATAATGAATGGAACATTTGGCTATATCCTATTTTCCTAAGAAGAGCCATCTGTTCTTAGAGTTGCGTGGTTTGCTTCACTGGCCTGTTTTGTGACAAGCTGATAGCTGATCTGCATAAAGTCAGATTTTGTGTAAAGTCCACCAGGATTGTTTGAAAATTATATTTCCTGATAAAATATTCAACCAGGTACTTTGATTGTAACCATAATCCTTGTAAATGCCCAATCAGAGAAGACAGCTGAAATACTAATCGTACTACATCAGAAAGTCTTAGCTCCGTGTCCAGACCTTTTAGTGTCAATGAGTTGACTGGAGTGATTCTTTTCACATTGACCTCTTTGCATGTGTTTGCTTTATAGCTCCACCAAGAATATTTTCTTTTCTTCAGTAATATAAATTAAGCCAATTCAGATGTCTTTGATTTCCCACTCTCCTGCTTCACTGCTGTCACCTTCCCTTCTGAGGTATCAGAAAACAAGAAGAAATAACAAAATCATATTGTAGTTTAATGTTATTCCTTTACTTTGCTGTTTAATAATGTCTTAACTGGCATTTTTACCTTCTGAATGTTTATTTCCCAGATGTCTTAAAAAAATATATCTTTTTTTTTACTGTTTGGGTGAAGAATTCTAAAAGCAAAGGTCTTTGCTCTAATGACCCAGGCTCATGAAATATGCTGTTCTTCCTCAGATTGTGGTTCTGCAAATGCACACACACACGCACATAATTTTCAGTGTAATGGTTTTGCCACTATTCTCACTAGAACTGTACATTTATGTCTGTGCTTGAGCTTATGCAGAAACAGTTTCCTCTCTCTCTCCCCTCTGACCTGAGACAACTTTATTGCATGGTGACAACAGAAGTGGGGCCTCTGAAATTTGTCAGCTTCTGGACAAAGCAGAAATGTTGTCGTTGACAATCTTTACAAATTCTTTACATTTCAAAAAACCTTGGCTCAACCTGCAAGTTTCATGATATGAAATTCTGCCTAAATTAACCTCACAGGTACAACAGATATGTTCAACAGTTCTTTATTTTCTCTACTAAGTTATGATATGGTTGTGTGAGATCATAAAGAGAAATATACCTGTTTGATGCCTAAACCAATTCAAATTTACACAAGTTGGATTAAGTCTGATTCTATCAACAAGGAAAAGAATATCGTTAATAATCTGTAGGTCATCTCTTCAACTTTCTAACTTGTTCTAAGTATTTTACCTCATTTGGTCCTCACAATGAGTATTTTTGCTGGTACCTATATGTTGCATAGAACTTCTATGTGGAACTTGAAGGACTGGATGAATTTTATCTGCTGTTTACCATGCAGTAGTTTACAACAAAACTAGTAAAACATTGTTAAATATTCATAAAAATAACAATTTCTGCTTAACTGCAAAATCCTGTTGGCCTTAGTAGTAGAATATATGGTGTCAATATTCTGTTCAATAATAGTTACTTGACTCTCCTAAAGTTGCATAAATATTCATTGGTGAAGTGAAGTTTAATCTCTCGAGTGAAATACTATCCTTTTGATGATTTTGCTATATTTTTGTTATGATTATTATTATTAATATGAATGCTTAAGCAGAATTTCAATGAAACATTTTCACAGTTCTGAAAAAACAGTGAAGAGACAAATTAGGATATGGAAGTCACACTTTTGAGACAAAATTAAATAATGGCTAAGATAATTGGACTTTAATGGCCATCTGGGTGAAGGTGGCCAAACCCATTTTGCAGCTATGCAAAGCATGGCAAATGGTCATTTCTGATTTCAAAGCATAGAATCATAGAATTGTCCAGATTGGAAGCAACCTTTGAGATCATCTAGTCCAACCATCAACATAATCCTGATAAAAAACCAACCCATCACCAAACCATGTCACTAAGCACTATGTCGACCTGTCTTTTAAATACCTCCAGGGATGGTGCCTCAACCACTTCCCTGGGCAGCCCATTCCAATGCTTAATAACCCTTCTAGTGTCAAATTTTTTCTCAATATCCAATCTGACCTCCCCTGGTGCAACTTGAGGCCATTTCCTCTTGTCCTACTGCCTGTGACTTGGGAGCAGAGACCAACCCCCACCTCTCTACAACCTCCTTTCAGAAGAGAAGGCTGAGAGGAGACTTATCACACTCTCCAACCTCTATTCAGGGAGTTGTAGAGCGTGATAGGTCTCCTCTCAGACTCCTCTTCTCCATCCCGAACAACCCCAGCTCCCTTAGCCTCTCCTCTTGAGGCTTATTCTCCAGACCAGCTTCGTTGCCCTTCTCTGGACTCACTCCTCGATGTCTCTATTGTGGAAAGGGACTCAAAACTGTACATAATACCTGAGCTGGGGCCTCACCAGTGCCGAGTACAGGGAAATCATTACCTCCCAAGTCCTACTCACCATGCTGTTCCTGATACAAGCCAAGATGTTGTTGGCCTTCTTGGCCACCTGGGCACACTGCTGACTCATGTTTAGCTGACAGTCAACCAACACCCCCAGGTCCTTTTCTGCCAGGCAGCTCTCCATCCACTCTTCTCCAAGCCTGTAGTGCTGCATGGGGTTGTTGTGACCCAAGTGCAGGACCCAGCACTGGCCTTATTGAATCTCATTCCTTAATCTTCATATCTTATTGCAGAACCTATGCTTAAACTGGTCAACAAGATTTGGGGTTTCATAGCTTTGTATGTAGTTGTAGTAGATGAGCTATGTAGGGCATCTGCTTAATGGTAAATTACTGTGAAAATTCTTCTTTTTTAGTCTTACAGTAAAAAATATTTCTAGAAATTGTGGGTGAAAGATGTTTCTTTGATTAGGAATCTCTGCTTGCAGTGATTTTTACTAAGAGTGATTTTATGGATATGATATCTTTTCCCCCACAAAGAGACTTAGATATTTGAGGTAGTTGTGTTTAGAACTTCCACACTCCATTTCAGGATGGTATTAACCTGGAATTCTGATAATTTGTTATTGCTTTAATTTGAAATTAGAAGGCACATATGAGTACTGCTTAGATTTAAATTACTTGTCCATTTCAATTTAGAAAACAGTCTCTTATATTAGGTATATATATACTACAAAGTGATGTCAGATCAAGATCTTTATAGACCCTGTCTGGTTCACCTACCCTCTGGTCCACCCACTGCTTCATGCATTTTTACTGTACAAATGCACTCAGGAACTGTACTCTGGATTTCAAACACCAAATAGAATTTAAGCTTAATGCACTCCGAGGTTTTGTGGAAAGAAAAGCAAAGTTCTCTGAAGAGGGAGTTATCTAAATATCAGAAAAGAAAACCATTGACATTTGTTTTAGTAAGAAGTAGTTAATACTGTTTTGTAAAAACTGCTACCAACTAAAATATATATATTAGTTGAATATTTATTAAAAAAAAAAAAAANTTTTTAATAAAAAAAAAAAAAAAAAAAAAGAGAGAAGCTCTTAACTGAAATCACTGCAAAATCGTGATGGTCCCAATAAATCTTTTGTCATTACGGATTTTTGCAAAACAGTACTGTACATTATAGCAATCCTTGATCAGATGAAATAAGAAATCAAACCCAGTTCAGTTACTCTGGCAGCCATAACATGGTCATGATGCCATTAGTAAAACTACAGACAGGTCAACATTCAAGTTGCATCATTGCATTGCTAAGAAGCATCTGGGCAGAAGTAGTTTCACATACACGCATGTGGTTGACAAAAATGTGTTTAAAATATATTTTCTGAATTAAGATGGAATTCCTTAATGCATAAGATAGAATTGAGTTTGGAGATAAAATTATTTGTAAATGCTGAACAAAATTCCTTTAAGCTAAGATATTAGATATAACTGATGTTTAACAGAATCAGTATTAAAATCACAATCACAGAATCACAGAATATCAGGGATTGGAAGGGACCTGGAAAGATCATCTAGTCCAATCCCCCTGCCAGAGCAGGAACACCTAGATCAGGTCACACAGGAACATGTCATGTTATTTATTTGTCAATTATGGTCAGGGATCTGTGGACTGCTTATGTTCAGACTTTCATAAAAGGGTATATTGAGAGCAAAGACTGTCATAGTTTATGTCAAAAATAATAAATAAATTTCCAATAGAAATCATACATGCAGTTACGGATGATCATGTGGTCCCCTTCAACTGAATGCATTTCATCATATTTCTGTATTTAGAACAGCTGAAAAATGTTTGCAAGTTACACTTGAATTCAGACTTGTCTCACATATTAAGAAATTGTTTATTTAGCTTTTTTTTTTTATACCAAGTTCATGAACTTCATAAGATTGGTCTTACCAGCTCTCCAAGATAGTTAAAATAGACTGGATGAGAGTCATGTAGTTCCTAAAAAAATCATAAAAATTTACTGAGAGAATATGTGTCTTTGTTCTTATTTTTTTACATAAATAGTTAGTTTATTACAATTAATTGCTCTTCCTCTTAGCAATATGCCATACCTTCCTCTTTCATTTAGGATTCTATAGTAAGGGATGTGTTAATAGCAATCTCATGTGAAAATGTTCACATAGCATTTTTTTTTATATTTACATTTCTTTCTAAGTCCCTGGATAGACATGTGACCTTTTATTACCATACTATCTAGCACTGTGTTAACTTCCTGGCATTTGACAACTGCTTTTCCTAATGTTTAAACAGAATATTTGTATTGCAGTTTAAGTTAAGCATATTCTATATTGTTCTTGTCCTTACTGAGAAGTCAGAATAATTGATGCCTGTCTTTTTATAACATCCTTATTGTTATTTCCTGACAATTTTTTCTTCCCTGAGTTATCTTGTCTTGAGTTTAAGCATGCTCTTTTATCATCAGCTTCACTTTCCTAACTTTTAATCACTCTCTGTCATTCAAGGTTGTGAAGTCTCTTCTTTATTTGTTCTCTTTTTGAAGTCTGACAAAAATGTTGAAGCTGTCCTTAACAGTGTAAAATAAAGGGAAGTGTACTAATTGATCATTTTAGACATAATACTCCTAATAACGTCATTTAAGTTAGCATTTGCTTTCTTATTACCTGCTTTGAAGTACAATCTGTTATCCAGGATATTGGAGTTGAGATAGTTATCCTCTATTTTCTACTGTTTCTTCACATCTCATTATTTGTCTCTATTTAAGTGTCTGTATATATCTTTATTCAGCTGCATAATTGATGCCAGTCTATTTTTTTTCAATTTATCAGGCTCTTATTATTATTCCTTTCCTGAAATATACTCAATGTTTCATTTCCTGACCTTTAAATAATTCATAAATTTGATTAGCTTACTGCCTCCTGTCAGTTTTCCAGTCTAAGACTGTAGTTTGAATCCCAAGAACCTCTAACTAGGATTTTCAGGTCCCAATTCAAAACTCAATAGCCCAACGTGGCTTTAGTCATTAATGATGCTTCACTTGGACCCATATTTTTGCTGGTTGCACTTTTCCATGAAATCTGATCTTTACATACTTCCCAAGGATGTTTCGGGTAAATACTAAAATTTCCTGAGGAGACAACACAGTATGTGTAAGCTTCAGTCAGTGTCAGATCAGCTAAAGAGAATTAGCTGAATAGTTGGATATAGTTAGAGGAATGATATGTTCTAATAAATCTCTATTGTGCTTCCTTTGTCTATAGGCCACATGTTGCTCATTTCCTGTTCAAAGACCTGGAGGAAAAGTGTTATGGCTGCACTGACAGTAAAGTCTGTCTTTTCTAGTTCCTCATTCCCCAAGTCTTTACAGTGCTGGGCTTTGGACTTCATGGATAGCTGGGACTGAAAGGGGACCAGGGCCCCAGGATGTCTCCATCATGAGCAGCAATCAATCTTCCTTATGCTACTGTCTTGGTTGCTCCCTGGCACTGTTTTAGGCATTGCAAGGTGTGTACTCAGAGGTACTTGCTTCTCACAAGCTTCATCAAAAAATTACTTTGGCTGACCATTCTCGTTCTGCTCTTTTATCTGACAAGATTGTTAGAAAGTGATGGGTCTAGAGAGCTTCCAAGAGAGCCTATTGATTACAGCTGTTGAGCTGCCAGGAGGGGAGCACAGCTATTTCCTCTCTGCTCTCTGTTGGAGCTTTGCTGCCAGTGGAAAAAGCTGCAGCTGCTACAAGGAGGGGCATTAATGCTGACTGATCTACTCTGCAAACTACAGAGGGCTTCTTTCCATGTCCAGACTATGAAGTCCAGGTTAAGCCATAATGTCTTATCAGACTTGTTATAGATAGTTTAAGTTGATGCTCTGTGGTATTTTGACACTTTCTTCAATACAGATATCCCCTGCACCCAGAATGACTGGGAGCCTTTGCTGATCCCTCTTAATAAAGCCTCAGCACCTTCCTCTCCTTATGATAGTGCTTCCCAATACAGTAGCTTAATAAGGCTCCACAAATCAACTGTTAAGCAAAGCACACTTT